>JAWQEG010008720.1:7500-20210 GCA_033782935.1 Petrolisthes cinctipes
TACGTCATTCTTTATAAGCATGTCAATCAATCAAATCAATCACTCTTGTCATTGTGATTCTTTATTCCACTCAATGTAAATGTTTGGTTGACGCTGTTACTCTGTCCTAAACATAACCAATTATATCTCCTCATCCCCTTTTCTCTTCTCTCCTCTTCCCCTCTGCACCCCTTCCCTCCCCTCCCTTTCCCTCCCCTCCCCTTCATTCCTTCCCATCTTCTATTCCCTCCCCTTCCTCTCCCAATCCTCCCTTCCCTCCCCTTCCTCTCCCAATCCTCCCTTCCCTCCCCCCTCCCTTCGTCCCTCTCTCCCTCCCTCTCCTTTCGTCCCTCTCTCCCTCCGTCCCTCCCTCTCTCCCTCGCTCCTATACGCCCACAGGCTCTATATCAGTCATCTTCCTCAATTCCTCTTCCCACCTTCGTCCTTCCCTCCTTCCCTCCGTCTCTCTCACCTTTGCCATTTGTCTCCCTCATCACTACCCCTGCCCTTCTCATTCAATATTCCATAATCTTAACCTTCCTCCATCCCACAAACATCCTTCCCTCCATCCTTCCCTCTCTCCTCTTTCCTTCCCTCTCTCCCTCTATCCTTCCCTCTCTCCCTCTGTCCCTCTCTCTCTCCCTTTTTCCCTCTCTCTCTCTCCCTTTTTCCCTCTCTCTCTCTCTCCCTTTTTCCCTCCATCCTTCCCTCTCTCCCTCCATCTTTCCCTCTCCCTCTTTCCCTCCACCCTTCCCTCCCTCTTTCCCTCCACCCTTCCCTCCCTCTTTCCCTCCACCCTTCCCTCCCCCTTTCCCTCCACCCTTCCCTCTTTCCCCTCTCTCTTTCCTTCCACCCCTCACTCCCTCCCTTTTTCCCTTCAATTTATCTCCCTCTTCCCTACCCCTCCTCCTTTCTCTTCCTTTTCTACCTATCCTCATCCTCTTGCCTCCTTCCTATCTTCGTCCTGCCTTTCTTACACTCCCTACCTACCCCTGTCTGCCCCTCCTACCACCCTCCTTCCATCCCTCCTCTCCTTCCCCCTCCCCTCTCCCCTCCCTCCACACTATGCCACCCCCTTTCCTCCTGCTTTGTCTCATTCCTACCCTTCCTCCCTCCCTCATTGTAGGCTGGACAGTAGGTAGATGTTGTGTGTGTATGTGGGTGCGTGTGTACGTGCGTGTGTGAGTGTATGTGTGTAATGAGGGAGAAGGGAGGGAGGGAATGGGGCTGACTGAGACATACTTCACCCGTACGCAGGGGGTCACTTTAGATGGCCCCTATTAATTTGTAGGGATTAACCTGATATTGCAACCCTCCCTCCCTCCCTCTTGTCATTCCGTCACTCCCTCCCTCCGTCTCTCTGTCCCTCCCTTCCTCCGTGCTTCAGTCCCTTCCTCCCCCAGTCCCTTTCTCTCTTACCCCCTACCCCAGTCTCTTCCTCCATTCCCCCCTTCCCCAGTCCCTTCCTCCCCCAGTCCCTCCCTTCCCCAGTCCCTCCCTTCCCTAGTCCCTCCCTTCCCCAGTCCCTCCCTTCCCTAGTCCCTTCCTCCCTTCCTCCCTCTGTTCATCTCGTCCCTCTTCTAATATCATTGCTTCCTCAAATATTTTCCTACGTCTAATATAATTCCTCTTCCATCCATATATCATTCTCTCTCCTCTCCTCACTCTTTCTCTCCCCTTACCCTTTACTCTAATCTCTCTCTCCTCAAATATCACCTAAAAATATACAGCTAAAATTAGTAGACACACACACACACACACACACACACACACACACACACACACACACACACACACACACACACACACACACACACACACACACACACACATACACACACACACATACACACACACACACACACACACACACACACAAAAGGACCTCCCCAGATATCACCCTCATAATCACTGGGATCTGACAATACAGTACAGAACAACATTGGCTGGAGATTCACTCAGGTCTTCAGGGGGGTGACACTCAAAAAGTACCCCTGAAAAACAATGGCTGGAACATGGGAAGCGACGAACTGCCCAGAGGTACAGTACAGTCCAGTCAGTATACCTGTGGTCGCGGTATTGTTAATTCTCATACCTAACCATTGTGTCTCATTTTTTGTTCCATTTCTCTTGAGTAAGTGAAGGCTCCACGAGGTCTAAAAATGTGTTTACACGTTGGGTGACTTTCGAGGAGCTGACCAATTCCTCTGTCTCCCTTGGGGTTATATTTATTTATGTGTGTGTGTGTGTAGTGGATATGTGGCCCTACTTGAATGGAATACATTTCATAGATTGGATGATTTAAGGGATATTGTACAGGTTATGTAGCCAAAGTATGTTATTATTATTTGATGTTATTATTATCTTAGAGTTTCTTGAAATAGCTGTGTAGTGGTAAATTTCATTATTGTTAAGTTATTTTATATATATATATTTTTTTTTAACCTGTATAAAATCAAGAGGCAAATCCCCACAACTCTCTGACGGGAACTGTGAATATATGTTTATAATGTGGGTGCCTGTGAAATCCTAAGCTGCCTGAACTCGTGAAAGCGATGTTCTATATTTCCCACACGATGAATCTCAGACCTCACCATCAGGCAGGAGAAAACAATGGACTTTTTTCCTGTGACTATGTACGCTGACACTCGTGCATGTTGCAAGGACGGTGTGTTTTCTTTACGAGGGGGAGATTAAAGTTCTCACCTGGCCATCGCTTTCAGCTTTGTAGGTGAAGGGGGAAGGGGCGTTTGTGGGCGAAGAGAGAGAGAGAGAGAGAGAGAGAGAGAGAGAGAGAGAGAGATGTTGCGAACAACTCTTTGCCACTATATCTTTAAAGGGGTAGGTTGTATGCTTTTGTAGGCTACAGATTCCTCCAAACCATATCACGAAAACAGGCCACCTAGACTATACGTCACTGTACAGAATTGATAAATATTCCAGTATATCTTCGAGGAATTGGAGGCTAATGGTTCCTCCCAACTATGTCAGGAAACAGGTTGGTACCACAGTAGGCGAATTTTATATCTATTGATTTTTTTGGAGAAATCAGAAGTTTTCCAAGTCTCCGAATATAAAAATAACCACGGTACCTCCCAAGTCATCAATAAAAATTTCTCTTCCACTGATGTGATAAGATATATATATATATATATATATATATATGCAAATAAATCACTTGGTGGCACGTGTTCCAGGAATATGCGTAAATCCACAAGGAAGGAAAAATAAACACGGAGTCCCAAGCGCTTTCGTGTATTCACATCTTCAGGGGAAATACAGAATGTAGAAGAATGGTTGCCGAGAGACACCTTATATACCGATACAATTAATAACTAACTGGCAACCTGAAGGTGTTGCCACTACGAGTTCAAAGCAATACACACCCATATGGTGCATATAAGGATATACTACCTGACCCAACTCTCCTTGTATGCACCATATGGGTGTGTATTGCTTTGAACTCGTAGTGGCAACACCTTCAGGTTGCCAGTTAGTTATTAATTGTATCGGTATATAAGGTGTCTCTCGGCAACCATTCTTCTACATTCTGTATTTCCCCTGAAGATGTGAATACACGAAAGCGCTTGGGACTCCGTGTTTATTTTTCCTTCCTTGTGGATTTACGCATATATATATATATATATATATATATATATACAGGGTGTATCGCGAGGTATATCATTAAATTACACCAGAGATATAAAATATAATTTTGAGTATATTTTGTTGTATAAAGTATGGTGTGTGTGATCTCATTAAAGTACAATGAATACTGATAAAAACTATTTTAACGTGTGTTGTCAAATGGCGGTGAGCGTCGGAGGGAGTGGTAGCCTAATATGTTTTTCGGACCATCTTAATAAGTTTTATCATTATTGCAATATTTATGTGATGTTCTATAACGTACATTGAATCATATTTTCAATGCAGAGGGATAATACCAGCCTGTATAAGAAGAAAATCCGTGAAATGTAGGGAAATGCTAAGACTTGCAGGTTTGCATTATGTCCGAGGAGTTTACCTAACCTTCAAAAGATATTAATCATATTTCGTCGAATATTATTTATACAGGCCTGGTATTATCCCTCTGCATTGAAAATATGATTCAATGTACGTTATAGAACATCACATAAATATTGCAATCATTATAAAACTTATTAAGATGAAATAAATAAGGCCTCTTTGGTCCGAAAAACATATTAGGGTACCACTCCCTCCGACGCTCACCGCCATTTGACAACACACGTTAAAATAATTTTTATCAGTATTCATTGTACTTTAATGAGATCACACACACCATACTTAATACAACAAAATATACTCAAAATTATATTTTATATCTCTGGTGTAATTTAATTATATACCTCGCGATACACCCTGTATATATATATTTACTTCGAGTGTCCATAAATTAAGATGCGAACGAGATTATTAATTTGAAGTTTCGTTTCATTAAGTGGCGAGGCGAGGGTGATGGAGTGTAATTCTTCTTCTTCTCTTCCTCCTTTTTCTTCCTTCCTTCGTTCCTACCTCCCCTCTTGGTCATCAGGAAGGGTCTGATTGAGTCGTTTGGGGAGCTTTTGTTGCCCATCAGAGTGTAATCACCTAATGGGGAGTGGGGAGGGAGGGAGGCAGGGTGGGAGTCTTTTGTTGTGTTGTGTGTCTTCATTGTATTTATCATGATTATTATTATTATTATTATTATTATTATTATTACCGACAATTCATTATCATACAGTTATGATTGCCACCTAATATTCAGAATTAAATGACTACCTTGCATCATATTAACAATAATTATTTACAATATCCAAAAATACAAACACATACTATCAAACCACAAAATTTTTATTGTGAATGGCAACACACACACACACACACACACACACACACACACACACACACACACACAATTTTGACTTTCTGATCTATCATAATCCAGCAGCATGGGTAGGATTTCATAGCTGTAATACCCCCCAGTGAACAATTAAGGTCCGTATCATCCCCATTAATAATAAGCAAAGAATTCGACTGAGACCCACTTTTTCTTCTTCTTCATCCAGATTATTGTGTGTTGTTTAATTTGGGGCAGGAGTTCCATAATTCTTCGCTCTCCTTCCCTCCCTTCCTTCCTTCCTTCCTCATCCTTCCTTTCCTTCCTCCTCCCTCCCTCCCTTTCTTCCCCATCCTTACTTAGTCTCCATCACTCCTTTCTCCTTTCCCTATCCTTCCTTCCCTCTCACTCATTCCTTCTCTTTCCCCTTCCTCATTCCTTCCCTTCTCTCTCCCTCCCTTCCCTCCCCTCTCCCTCATTCCTTCCCTACCCCTTCCCTCATTACTTCCCTTCTCTCTCCCTCCCTTCCCTCCCCTCTCCCTCATTCCCTCCCTTCCCTCTCCCTACTTCCCTCCCTTCCCCATCCTTCCCAGCTTCCCTCTCTCTCCCTTCCCTCCCTTCCAAACCCTTCCTTTCTTCGCTCTCCCTCCCTCCCTCAACATTCTTCTTTAGATCTTCCTCCCTCCCTTCCCCATCCTTCCTTCACTCTCCCTCCCTTCCCCATCTTTCCAAATATTCATCTCCCTCACTCCCTCTCTCCCTCCCCCCATCTCTCTCCCTCCCTTCCCCCATCTCTCCCTCCCTCCCTCCCCTCTTCCTTCCTTCCTTTTCTCTTTGTTTTGAACGCAGCATTCTGAATAAACTTGGGATTAATTACCTTCATGATAGACGATTTTTTGACCGCCCCCTGACCCCCAATCCCCCCCCTGACCCCCAATCCCCCCCGACCCCCAATCCCCCCCCTGACCCCCAATCCCCCCCCTGACCCCCAATCCCCCCCCGACCCCCAATCCCCCCCCGACCCCCAATCCCCCCCCTGACCCCCAATCCCCCCCCTGACCCCCAATCCCCCCCTGACCCCCAATCCCCCTCCTGACCCCCAATCCCCCCCGACCCCTAATCCCCCCCCTGACCCCCAATCTCCCCCTGACCCACAATCCCCCCCTGACCCACAATCCCCCCCTGACCCACAATCCCCCCCTGACCCACAATCCCCCCCTGACCCACAATCCCCCCCTGACCCACAATCCCCCCTTACCCTTCATCCTCCCTGACCTCTCTCACCCCTGACCTCCGACCCCTCACTCCTCCCCCCTCCATATTTTTCTCTTGGGCAAAATTCATACGGTCGCCAAATTAATGCAAGGTTTTTCTGGGCCCAATATATTTTTTTTTTCTCGGATATTTGAGGATTTTTAGATGGCTCTGATTTGGTCATTAATAAAGGGTCTTGCAATTGCACCTGCAGCATCCGATTCCTTCATTATCCGTCCTCCATCCTCTGCTCAGATCATCTCAAGGACCCCGTGAAAATATAGAGTAAAAAAAAAAAAAGAAATGGAGGATACAGAGCTCTTCAAACAACGCTACAAAACACAATTTATATCGAAGGTGCTCGTTTGGTGGCATCATAGGAAGGACCCAGACGTCTCGAAATAGCACACACACAAGATAACAGAGTGATTAAGAGAGTAAGTGATTAAAGAAGGTGTAATGTTGATGTCACGGGGGAGTTGGAAGCTAGAGATTATATCCAATTATTTAATCATAAAGAGAGTCTGCTTCTTGGTACAGTTGTTAAGAGGTCTATTTCTCTTAGGTTACGTCATAAAACTATATTCCTCTTAAAGAAAATCACTCCAGGGTAATTGTTATAGATGCCACACGCTTGACATTCAAAGAGGTAATATCCTTTTGGTACTTTGGAGTGCCTTTAAGTATGCCAGGAAACAGGACCAGGTTAACACAAATAATGGTGGCCTGTTGTCTGGAATACTTTAGAGGAATCAGTTGCTCCAGTTATGCCAACAAACATTGTACAGTTGAGCAAGTAGAAAGTGCAAAAAAATGATGGTTGTATATGGCAACACTTTCACCGCCACTCGATGTTCAGACCAATCACGTTCCACCTTACATTGGCTCTAGGTTCCCAGCAATTCATTCTTAAAGATACAATTGATTACTACATAAAACTACCGAGATGTTGCCATAATCAGCCATATTTTATTTGCATTTTCTACTTGCTCAACTGTACAATCCCCTGAAGAGCACCAACAAAGATAAAGTCCCACTAAGGCTGCAGAACATTATTTCCATTGGTTAACACTGCCAATATATCTTTTTGTATTCATAGTGAAGGGGATGTCGGTGTCGGTGATATGTTGACACTTACAATAACTATCTTCGTGTGTGTGTGTGTGTGTACGTGGGTATATGTCTGTCTGTGTCTGTTTGCCTGCTTGTGTAGTGTACTGTACGTGCGTATCTGTCTGCCTGTGTCTGTCTGTCTGCCTGCCTGCCTGCCTGCTTGCCTGTGTGTATGCGTTCGTGTGCCTGCCTCTGTGTGTGTGTGTGTGTGTGTGTGTGTGTGTGTGTGTGTGTGTGTGTGTGTGTGTGTGTGTGTATGTGTGTGTGTGTGTGTGTGTGTGTGTGTGTCTCGCCCCTCCCTCCACTCAATTTTCCTGCTCGCTGATGAACGTAATTAGTGATGTGACCAACCTTCACTCGAACTCGCCTTGATATTATTGTTGTTGTTATTTTTGTGGTGGTCGGTGGGTGGGTCGTTTGGTTGGGTTGGTTTCTGGGTGGGTTGGTTGGTTGGTTGGTTGGTTGGTTGGGTTGGTTGCTGGGTTGGTTGGTTGGTTGGGTTGGTTTCTGGGTTGGTTGGTTGGTGGGTATTATTGTTGATGTTATATTTGTGTTGTTATTTTTTTTATTTTGTCTTATTTTTTGTTTTGTTATTTTTGTGGTGGTCGGTTAGTCGTTTGGCTGGGTTGGGTGGGTGGACGTAATGTTTGTTATTATTTTTGTTATTTATTGGTGTTATTCTTGTGTTGTTTTTGTTGTTATTTTTGTGGTTGTCGTTGGGTGGGTTGGTTGGTTGGTTGGTTACTTGGATGCTGGACGCTATGACAACAAACGCTTTAATTGGGTTTACACAGAGTACCCTAAACAAGGAATATGTGGTGGGTTGTTCTTGATGATGAGGATAGAGTTCTTGATGATGATAATGATGATGATAGTGTTGTTGATGATGATGATGATGATGATAGTGTTGTTGATGATGATGATGATGATAGTGTTGTTGATGATGAAGATAGAGAGAGATGTTGATGATGGTAATGAGCAACGCATGATAATAGTAAATGATTTTATAGTACACTTGACACACTGTTACAATTCTGAGGAAAAAACTATGAGTGCTAATTATACTGTATATTGCCTCTCTCTCTCTCTCTCTCTCTCTCTCTCTCTCTCTCTCTCTCTCTCTCTCTCTCGTTACTCTACATTTTTTGGGGCCAAGGTGTTTAGTTGTCTGTTTCATTTCACACCCTTCTTGTTTTCTTTTTCACGTCTCCCATTTCTCTCTTTCCTCTTTTATTCCAATCTGTTTTTCATCCTTCTTTTTTCCTCTTCCTTTCATTCTCTATAGTTATTTTTCATGTCCTCCATTTATTATTATTTTTTTATTTTTTTTATTTTTTCTTCATGTTTCATCTTTGCCCATTTCTCTCGTCTCTCCTTTCTCTTCTGTTTTATTCACCCATTACACTAATCCTCTCTCTTCGAAATTTTCTTATCTTTCATTCCTTCCTCCTCACTCTTCCCTCCTCTTTCTCCCCTACCTTCACTGCTTCTCCTTACCCTTCTTCTCTCCTCCTCCTCCTCCTTTCCTCCTCTCCTACATTCACTCCTCCTCCCCTCCTCCTCTCCTCCTCTTGTCTCCTCCTCCTCTCCTCTTTCTCCTTCTCCTTCTCCTTCTCCTCTTCTTCTCTTCCTCCTTTTCTTCTTCCTCCTTCCCTTCCTCCCTGTTCGTGTTCTTATCTCTTTACTTTCTAATTCAATCCATCCATTCTCCATTTATCTCTTTTACGGCTATTCTCCACATTTTTTCCTTCCCTCCCTTCATTAACTTTCCCTCCTGTTCTCTTCCATTTCCTTCTCCCTTGCTGCTCATTTTTCTCTCTATTTTTATCCCCTCTCATGTTTATTTCTCACACATACTGTATATATTTTTTTCTTTTTTCCCTTCCTCTTAACACACCAACATATTTTCCTTTCTCTGTTTCTTTCATTGTTTTGTTTTTCCTTTCCTTCCTCTTTTCCTCTTTCACTCTTATTACCCTTTCCTCACCCCCTCTCTTTATTCACCTATCACTTCCTCCCTCTTCCCCTTTTTTCACTTTTCCCCTCCCCTTCTCTTCTCGATGTGTTTAAGGGACCCTGTGATATAGTCAGAAAATTGGAGGATAAAAGAGTCCTTCAAATACTGCCACAAAACACCACCTAAAATGAAGAAGCGTGTTTCGTGGCATAGTCAGGAGGAATTAGCAGCCTCCAGTTCTCATATGCGATCACATGGTCCTGCAAGTCGAACTGAAGAGCAAATGATTTCTCCAAACTCTGACAGGAAACGGACTGCCATGATAATTATACTAGTAGAGGACATTCATGTTTTGCTACATTATTTGGAGGACACCGTAGACTCCAGGTTGCCAACAAGATATGTAGCACCACCCTAACACCACCACCTACAACCACCATTGCCACAACCACCATCACCACCACTTCCTACACCACTACCACCACCACTTCCTACACCACTACCACCACCACAACCACAACCACTACCACCACCACCACCACAACCACTACTACCACCACCACCACCACTTCCTACACCACTACCACCACCACCACCACAACCACCCCGACACTACCACCACTACCACAGCCACCCCGGCCCCGACACCACCACCACCACAACCATCACCTCTTCTTCCATCACTTGTCTCTTTCCCTGCCTGTCTCTCTCATCTTGCCTGCCTGTCTGTCTTCTTGTTTGTGGGCCTGTCAGTCTGTCTGTCCGTCTTTTTGCTTATGGGCCTGTCAGTCTGCCTGTCTGTCTGCATGTTTGTCTGCTTGCCTTCCTATATCAGTGTCTGTCTTTCTTGCTCTCTCATTCCTTTCCTTTCCTTCCTACCCGCTTGCCCTCCATCAGCGTACACACACACATACACTCACACATAGACACACACACACACACACACACACACACACACACACACACACACACACACACACTACAGTAACCTCCATGTCTGTTTGTGTGGAGTGTGGGGATGGGGGAGAATTGTCACGTCCCAGAGAGTGCAAGCAACATATTGTCAACACACACACACACACACACACACACACACACACACACACACACACACACACACACACACACACACACACACACACACACACACACACACACACACACACACACACACACACACACACACACACACACACATACACATACACATACACACACACACACACACACACACACACACACACACACACACACACACACACACACACACACACACCTGCAACATACAACAATCACCCATATTGACACCACCCACACCAGATGTAGTGCTGGGGGTCGGCGGCATAACTTCCCCACCAAGTCCCCCCAAGATTATTACGGTATTAGTCTATATGTATAAAGCATCGTCTCTAATCGTGTTTCTATATTGCGAGTTATTTTTTTAGGATCGTGGCAAGATGAAATGATCTTAAGATGCAACGATTTTTTCTTGAGTATCAATACTTTAATAGAATCACGTCTTGCTTACATACCAGTGTTTTTAAGCTGCAGATAAGTACCTAGCTGTGTCAATAATATTTTTCGGTGAAGTTTATCTTGGACTGTTTTACATTGGCATAAAAAGCCAAGACATTACTTATTGAAGGAGTTGGTATATTTTCACCAGGCTAAAAGAATGGAGTATACTGTAGGTAGACCGGAAGGAGTAAAATGGTGTCGAAAGTGTACCAATTTTCTCTTTAAGTTTGACAGTTTGAATTAGGGTAGGTAGTTTTGTTAACCTTTCGGAAAGTTCTCAACATCCAACTTCTCTGTACAAGTCACACACCACTTTTCTTCAGTAAATTTCAGTTCTTGTCTACACATTCAGTTTATTATTTCTTGTATACTTCCCCACTATTTTTACGCACTCCACTTCATCTCTTCACACTCCACCTTTTCATCATCACCATCACCACGAACACCATCACCAACATCATCACCAAAACCCATGAACAACATCATCAGTATCACCAACACCATCACCATCACCAACACCAACACTAACACCAACATCATTCACCGTCAACAATTTGTCACGCTATTTATAACATTGGTAATCATGGAGTTTTATAATTTCTTCTCCTGCCTTGTATAGTAACATCTGTCTAAGCCTTCCATATTCCAGTAGGCTACCTGTTGTTTCCCCTTGTCTCCCATGCATTCATGTATTTCTCTCTCTGTTTACCCTGGGCTCTTCTGCAGCCTGTGTATCTAAAGGGAAAACAGGAATGGCTATGATTGTGTTTATACATTATATATATATACGTGTAAATGCAGTATATATTACATATAAATCAAAGTTTGCTTCACTTATATATATATTATCGTGATTTTGTGGGTTGTATAGTGCTGTTGGCAATATGAAGCAACCAATTTCTCTAAACTATTCCAAGAAACAGGTACTGTACCCTCAATTCATTAGATATGGTATGTTTTTGGTATTGCTTGGAGGAACTGATGGCCTTCAATGGATCGAGAGTATAATATTATTCCCCTAAGTATGGAGTTTTTCGCGTCATTCACTAAAACGTCAAGGAGTTATTTGACATAATAGTCTAATTATTGATTGAAAAGGTTCTATCTATGACAAGCAATATCCCCTGGTGTCACTCTTAAAAAGATAAATGTTCTCATTCGGTTGTGTATGAATTAAGGGACTTGTGATGTTATTCATGTCTTGGAGGCTGTTCTAGAATTCTGATGTCTTTTTTTCTTTTAAGTTCTTTATTTACCTTTCTTTTAAGATTTGTGTTAGTCCCTGTAATTAATGTCTCGTTTTCTATTAGTGACTGTGGGTTGAGTTCCAATGTTATTTTAATAGTTTTTTATATTCTTCTAGTGTTCATAGAATGGCATTTATAATTTGTGGTGTAAAACTTTCATATGAAGTACAATATGTAAAATACTAAGAAACAGTGTACAGTGTACAATGATATCTAAATTTTGGGGATGTATAATATTTGTTTAGGAAGAGTTTGGAGGGAGAGTGAACGAGAGGTGAGAGGTGATCAGCTGTGTACTAGTGTAGGAGAGTCACCTGAGAGTTCACAACATGTTACTTATTAATTATTACTCTGTGTGTGTGTGACTGTGTGAGGGATTAATCTGGCCCCTTGCTGCTCTTACCTACCCTACTACACCTAACGTCCAAGGCCTCACGGGTACACTAATAACGGCAATGTTGTGAGTTAAAGGCTGTGTTTCTTTTAATATGAGTTGGCTACCATTGAGGGTCACCAACACACTGTCCTGAGCATAGGTAAACATCATGGGGTCTGTTTTTCATCATGTGTATAGTGGGTTAGAATTATTGTGTCTTATCTCTAGCAATATTATTTAACATTATTCTTAAGATCGTTCCATTCTCTAAGTGTTGAGTTGATGTAGTGGTAGGTGTTATGTGATAAGCTAATAATATATGGATGGTGGAGGTTATTTGGTGACCTTGTTGATGGTGAAGGCATTATGTGATTATCAAATGTTATGTTTGTACTAATGTGTGATTACGGGATTACGTTAATGTACTAA
>JAWQEG010008721.1:0-37409 GCA_033782935.1 Petrolisthes cinctipes
AATTTATAAACATATGTAGGGATTTCTTAGACGTATAATATTATGCCCTGTTCCTCCAAGCTGTGCAACGATACAAGTCATCTAAGGCAGTCCTGAGGCTTCATATTTCTTCTTGGCATAGTTTGGAGTGTAGAGGAAACCGCATATAGCCTCCAATTTACCGATTACACTACAGGCCCCTTACACTTACCCTAACCTATAACCTCTGGCGGCAATGAAAACAACTTTTGCTTCGGACTGTACCATCCCTTTGAACCCCCACGGGCAGACTACCAACATTTGAGACAGACAAAAAGTTTCTCCTCCTACATACCAACTACAACTCTGACACACCACCACCACCACCACAACAAACAAGCTATTTTCCCAGTTCACCGGCTCCATCCCACAACTTTTTGTTTCCTGTGTCGACTCTGAACATTGGCTGCCAGCTTGTTACCGAGGTCCACGTAAATCACACCCAACCAGAAGATACACACATGAATACGCACGAAAACACACACACTCATACTGTACACTCACACCGACACACACACACACACACACACACACTGTACACACGCATACTGTACACTCACACTGACACACACACACACACACTGTACACACACACTGTACATAAGCATACTGTACACACACACACACACACACACACACTGTACACACAAAGACAACAACGATAGACATGTGGACATACTTAAAGCAAACACATAGTTTCCACAATCATTGCAACACCCCCCCCCCCCCCTAAAAAAAAGAAGAAGAAAATATATATAATTAAACTTTTCACCACCAACGCTCAACCATCAATTTTTATGTAAACCCATTACCCTGAAACCGAAAACAACACAACGTACTCCACCATCACCACCACTCACTAACACCTCCACCATTACCACCACTCACTAACACCTCCACCACCACTCACTAACACCATCACCACCACTCACTAACACCTCCACCATTACCACCACTCACTAACACCACCACTCATTAAAACCACCACCATCACCACCACTCACTAACACCATCACCACCACTCACTAACACCATCACTACCACCACCACTCACTAACACCACCACCATCACCACCACTCACTAACACCATCACCCTCACCATCACTCACTAACACTACCACCATCACCACCACTCACTAACACCATCACTACCACCACCACTCACTAACACCACCACCATCACCACCACTCACTAACACCATCACCCTCACCACCACTCACTAACACCACCACCCTCACCACCACTCACTAACACCATCACCCTCACCATCACCACCACCATCACTCACTAACACCACCACCATCACCACTACTCACTAACACCACCACTCACTAACACCATCACTACCACTCACTAACACCTCCACCATCACCACCACTCACTAACATCACCACCCTCACCACCACTCACTAACACCATCACTACCACTCACTAACACCACCACCATCACTACCACTCACTAACACCTCCACCATCACCACCACTCACTAACACCATCACTACCACTACCACTCACTAACACCATCACCACCACTCACTAACACCACCACCATCACTACCACTCACTAACACCTCCACCATCACCACCACTCACTAACACCATCACTACCACTCACTAACACCATCACTACCACTCACTAACACCATCACTACCACTCACTAACACCATCACCACCACTCACTAACACCATCACCACCACTCACTAACACCACCACCCTCACTACCACTCACTAACACCATCACCATCACCACCACTCACTAACACCATCACCACCACTCACTATCACCATCACCACCACATCAATCCTTCACCACCACCGAACTGACAATAATCCAAAATGAACAACCACAACACAATCCCTATCAAAACCAATGTATAAAGTCCACCCACAAACACACAAACACCACCACAAAAATAAATACAACAATCACTCACAACCATACATCATAACACAACACTATACAATCCCCATCAAAACCAATGAGTAAAGTTCACCACACACACACACACACACACACACACACACACACCAGGAACAGTTTAAAGGGCTCCCTCATCCCCCTTTCCTCTCCTCCCTTGCCCCTCTCTCCCCATTGCCTCTGACAGGTCCATTACCCAACCATTCGTCCGCCTCACTTGCTACGCCACGTAAATATTGGCGTTCGCGAAATGGCGTCTTTAAGAAACTTGCACGAAATTGTTGGGGAGGCGGGAAGATGATGGATGTCGACTGGGGTGGGGTGGGGTGGGGTGGGGTGGGATGGGATAGGGGGTCGGATGAATCTTTTGTGGTAACTTTTGCTTGCATTATTCGTTTGTATTCTGTTTATACAGCTTTTGATTTACTATTTGTCTTTTTACATATTTATTTAGTTATTATTTTTGGCTTATTCTTATAATATTTGTTCTTGCGTTCACTATATATATATATATATATATATATATATATATATATATATATATATATATATATATATATATATATATATATATATATAAATAAATATAAATGTGTGTGTGTGTGTGTGTCAGTTTCGAGATATCCATTAAAATATTCTTATGTAATAGCAAAAAGTTCCAGCAAAAATCGTGAAATATTTAGAGCCTGATGGACTTGGAAACGGTGGTTGGATTGACAGTGGTCGAGGATCAATTATATGATGACATGGCAGACCAACAACACACATACACCACTTCACCCACGAGTCACACGGACGCCCTCACACACAGAAAGTTCATTTGACTTCGAAACATCCCAAAAATTATTGCAATCCGTGACATACCTAATTAACTTTATGATATACTGCATGTAATTTTGTCGGTCAGATAGATTTCCATTTGTGAGTGCGTCTACTGATATTCTCACAGCTTAATTTTGCTAGTCCCCTTCTGTCTTAATTTTCTGCTTTCTTGTTAACTCATTTTAGTAATTCACTCTCTGGAATAGTTACATCGTCCGTTCTTGTCTGTCTGTCTGTCTGTCTACGTTTCTATTAGTCTATATGTATATTTGTCTGTCGTTCTACATACATATATATATATATATAAAACAATCCCAGGACTCAATCACTTTCTTTTGCAATATGGCACGACAGACAGATTTGAGCGAAGTGTTAATCTTGTTACTTCTATTTTCTAACTGTCCCTCTCTTCGCCCCCCTTCACACACACAGACACACACAGAGAGGGGTGATCAGCTGGTGAGACCATCGATGCAGTGCCCATCTTTGAAGCGGGATTGAGGCGCTTAGTGACCAATCTAGACTTCAAAAGGTTTACTCTGTTTTATTGCAGTAATTGCTTAAGCTCATCATTGGGTGGGGACGAACTGGGAAAGGCGTGGTGCTGTGTGGTGCTACTGGTTGTGGTGTTCGTTGTTGTGGTGTTGGTGGTGGTAGTGGTTGTGGTGTTGGTGGTGTTCGTTGTTATGGTGGTGGTAGTGTTGGTTGTGGTAGTGTTGGTTGTGGTGGTGGTGGTAGTGTTGGTTGTGGTGTTGGTGGTGGTAGTGTTGGTTGTGGTGTTGTTGTTGTTGGTTGTGGTGGTGGTGGTAGTGTTGGTTGTGGTGGTGGTGGTAGTGGTTGTGGTGGTGGTGGTGGTAGTGGTTTTGGTGGTGGTAGTGTTGGTTGTGGTGGTGGTGGTAGTGTTGGTTGTGGTGGTGGTGGTAGTGTTGTTTGTGGTGGTGGTGGTAGTGTTGGTTGTGGTGGTCGTGGTAGTGTTGGTTGTGGTCGTGGTAGTGTTGGTTGTGGTGGTGGTGGTAGTGTTGGTTGTGGTGGTGGTGGTAGTGTTGGTTGTGGTGGTGGTAGTGGTTGTGGTGGTGGTGGTAGTGTTGGTTGTGGTGGTGGTGGTGTTGTGACTAGGAGTGATGGTGTTAAATCCGATGGTGGTGTTGGCTGTGGAGGTGAGGTACAGAGACACAGAAATACATACAACGGTATAGTCACAAGCATAAGTTTTTTTACCCCCTTGTCGATAGTGAAGTCGAAGTCGTGGTTGGAGATGGGCCAGGCAAACGAACACTGGGAGTCTGTAAATCATGCCGGGGTTAAAGTTGTTGGATTCGAGTAAGTGAACAACATCTCTGAAGACATATGAAGCAGCATCCAAGCATTATTCGTCTTGTTCGTCTAGTCCATCTCCAACAACAACGACTTCGACCTCACTCTCGCCAGGGTAGTAAAGAAACTTATGCTCGTGACTGTACATTTGCCGTCGTACACTGAATATTACTTTAAATGGGATACAAAGTTCTTTACGTCATTTTAAGTTAACCTGCGGTAAGTCTGTTTTGGGTCAATTACATTAGGTTAAGTGAAGGTTAATTTGGTGAGATTTGCCAGCATTAGTTTAGGCTAGGTACCAAATAGTTTGTACACACACACACACATACAAACTTACACAAACCAAACACAAACACACCGAAGACGCAAAAAGACACACACTAAACACCAAGATAAGTACACATAAACCACTAAAACGATAAAAAAAAAAAAAAAAAAAAACACACACACACACACGGCAAGAAAGTTCGACACTGCCCACACCCTGAGAAAGTTGTCGAAAAACTCGTTCGGACAGAGTTGGTTTGTTTCTGGCAGCCGTCCGTACTGGCAGCGAGAGCATAAACAACACCGGCCCTGGGAATCAAATCACAATACGTATACAAAGGAATATCCCAGTCGGAGTTCCTGACACTAACAGATTAAACAAAAATAATAAATAAAAAAAAAATAAGACCATCGGGGAAGCTGCATGCAAGGAAAGGCTTTCACGGGTATTGACAGCACAGATATACAATAACGTGTATACACAGCAGAAGCTCCACGCATTCGGAAATACATTCTTCGGCGTGGAGGTAAAAGTATTTGTATGAAGATGTGCGCACGAATTGAGATATATGGTGTGTGTGTGTGTGTGTGTTTGTATGTGTGTGTGTGTGTGCCCTACATTTACATTTGACCCTAAGTCTATAGATACTAAGTCGACCTACTTTCACTTAAAAAATCAGACACGGGCCGGCAGCGTCTAGGCCATGGCACTTGTGACGTCACACGGCGCTGCCTGAACCCTCACTTGATTCGAGACCTTGATTTAGTAAGCTCATCAGCCTCGTTGGCGTCGTCCCTCCCTAACTCTAAGCCTTCTGCACTGAAAGAAGTTTTAGTTAAGACAACACCATGTTGCTGTGAAGGTATGGAGTCAACGAGACCATTTATTTGGATTGTCAGTTAATTACTTTGTGAAAATAACACACCATGATGGCTATGGGAACTACATAGTTATTTATGCAGATCATTAAGTCACCAACAAAGTTAACTTCGTCACAAAGCTAACTATATCAACCCAACCCAACCCATGCAAAGCTAACTCCAGCCAACCAAACCTAACCTTCAATCAAACAGCAGTACCGCCGCCACACACTCCCATAATTTCTACCCAATCAAGCAAATGGAGGCTGGAGCCCTAGTAGGAGCCAGCCCTGCCTCCCTCACACCCATCCATCCATCCCCACCACCTGCCTCACTCTGCCCCGCCCACGGCCTGCCTCACTTCGTCCTCTACCTACCTCACAGCCTGTCTGCCTCCTCCTTTATCATCCAACGTAGTCACGAACCAAAGTAGAGCATAACTTACCAACATCAATTACTCTGAATACATGAACAAGAAATTTTTGTTGACAGAAAATGGTACACTCGCGGTCAGAAGTTGTGTCCTGATCTCTTGGCACCAGGAATCGCAACTATAGCCGAACTTTGATGATTCGAACAAATGTGTGTTGTAGGGAGACGCACCGTTGTTCGAACCTTTAAAGTTAGGCCATTTGCGATTAATTTTGACAGGGGATCGGGACACAACTTCTGACCGCGAGTGTACATGTGTAATTTGTTTCATATCCACTGGTTCAGGGTTACTTGGAATCGAGGAATGAGTCATATTTTTGGGAGTGACTTTACACCTGCCTACCATCCATCTCACACCTACCTACCATCCAACCTATCCCTACCTACCATCCAACCTATCCCTGCCTACCATCCATCTCACACCTACCTACCATCCAACATATCCCTGTCTACCATCCATCTCACACCTACCTACCATCCAACCTATCCCTGCCTACCATCCATCTCACACCTACCTACCATCCAACCTATCCCTGCCTACCATTCAGCCTCTACTTGGTTACCATCCACTTAACAAACTGAGCACCTGCCAACTATCCACCCGCCTCTCATCTAACCAATATACCGGCCTATTCCCCTTCCTTTCCCCCTACAACTTCATTTACTTTCTCAGACAGATTCATTTACAGGTTCATTTACAGCCTCTCTTTCCTCCCTTCCCTGCCTGACTCCCCCCCTCCCACTCCCTCTTCCTTCCCTTCCTTCCTTCCTCACCATACCACCGCAAGTCATGTTTCCACCTTACACCATACCATCATCCAAGCAACGTTAGATATTCCAACACCACTATCATACCACATACGCCACAACATTTTTCATACCACTTCAAACACTGTCATACCACCTTATATCCACTCTCCCTATCATGCCCATACCACCTTATATCCACAGTCTCTATCATGCCCATACCATTCACACACACACACACACACACACACACACACACACAACCACCATCTCCACCCCACTATTACCACGACTCAAACCACCATCAACTCCCTCACCATCTTCTCCCTTATAATATACAAGGCCACACCATCCCTTTCCCAGCAACCCACCAAGAGGAGAGAGAACACAGGGACAGGGAGGAGAGAGAACACAGGGACACAGGAGGGAAATATGTATCCGAATTACGTCCCTCATTATGCACACATTTCTCAAACCCTCATCTTTAGTTCCCCCTCCTTAACCTAAAATATATCATAATACAGTTACTGACGTCTATCTCATTATTTCTCTCCCCCCCCCCCTCCCTATTTCTCTTTCTCTCTCTATCTATCTCTCACACACGCCTACATACACATACTTACATAATGGCACACATACAGACAGACAGACAGACAGACAGACAGCCACCCACCCACCCACACACACATACAGACACCCCCCAATCACACACAAACGCTAGCATACACACATAGATACAAATACACACACACACACACACATGCAGACACCTCCTAATACACACACAAACGCCAGCACTCACACACACACACACACACACACACACACACACACACACACACACACACACACACACTTTCTCTCACACAGGGTACTTGCTCCTTGTCACACACACTCCCACGTTCTCACAAACACACTCCATTACCATAATAACCTCATCAAGACTCGAACATGGTACACTGAGAACACGAATTCCACCAGCCACAATGTACACAAGTTTATTTTATTTTTATTATTTTATCAGTAACAAGTCTCAGGAAACCCGGGTACTGTCAACGGAAACTTTAGACGCTTCTTCGACCTGTGCATATACCGGTAGGTGAATTACTCTGAATCATACATGGGTGATCTATAATTATGTACAGTTGCCAGCACTTATAATTGGCACAGTCATGTTAGTCAGTCCTCCTCTCCTTCTGTACCAGTTATAAGTGCTGGCAACTGTACACTTCAAAACTATAAAGTCACATTCGTTTCCAAAAGAGATCACTGTAATGACAAGGTTGGTTTGTGGAGTTTTTGTTTGCTTTTCACAAGACAAACATACCTTTCATAGGACCTCTATGATGATAAACTATTCGTGGGAACTCTAGAAGGGCTTATGTATATGTATAGATGATGAAAATTATACGCATACTGCACTAAAAGGCCAAGCGATTATATACACTGATCATTGGTGGCAACGAACATGACTTAAAAGTTCAGTGGTTGTGAAAATTGGCAAAGTCTCTCCGGTACTCTTTATACATATTATATACTGTTTTACTTCCTCGAGAAAAGTTTTACAGTGTGACACAAACAAGATTATATGGTTTCATTTTCTCACCCAAACGTTGGTTCCTATATTTATTCACACTATCTAATGTCTTATACATACAGTGTCCAAATATTATATACTTTCTCACATTCTTTTTCATGTACGCACACACGCGTCCACACACACACACACACACACACACACACACACCGCCACACTCTCTTATATTCTCCCTTGCGAGTTACCACACAATAAAGATACTAATTTCTTCCGCGCCGGGAGTGAAAAAATGAAGCCCTTGCCAGTCCGACAGAGGAACGCCGGCCATAAATTTTCTGAGATTAAATATGTAGACTGCAAGTTCCACCCGCGGGGGAAATATTTCGCCCGCCAGCCCGCCCGCCAGCCAGCCAGCCAGTAAGCCAGCCAGCCAGCCAGCCAAATAGTCAGCCATTCAACTAGTCAGCCAGCCAGTTCACTACGAAGCCAGTCAGCTGAGAGGACAGTACCATATAAGAATCCAGTCAACTATCGAGGAAACTAAAGAGTCTCAGTCAAGCAGCCCCTCAGTCAGCCATATAACAAGTAACCTGCTGCTACCCAAACAGACACACAACTAGACCAGCCATCCAGCCAGCCAGTTTGCTTGGGCGACTTGAGATATGCTCATATGTGCCTGGGTGTAAGGTAAAGTGAGGAGTGGGATGGTGGGGTGGGTGATGGGGGGAGGTAGTAGGTAGGTGGAGTGAGGGGGGTGAGAGGGGAGGTGGTGGGGGTGAGAGGGGAGGTAGTAGTGGGAGTGAGAGGGGAGGTAGTAGTGGGAGTGAGAGGGGAGGTGGTGGGGGTGAGAGGGGAGGTAGTAGGGAGAGAGGGGAGGTAGTGGGGAGTTATGTGAGGTTGTGGGGTGAGAGGGGAGGTGGTGGGGGTGAGGGGAAGTAGTGGTGAGTTATGTGAAGTTATGGGGTGAGAGGGGAGGTGGTGGGGGAGAGAGGGGAGGTAGTAGGGGGAGAGGGGAAGTAGTGGGGAGTTATGTAAAGTTGTGGGGTGAGAGGGGAGGTAGTGGGTGTGAGAGGGGAGGTAGTGAGGTGAGAGGGGAGGTAGTAGTTGGAGAGGGAAAGTAGTGGGGCGTTATGTGAAGTTGTGGGGTGAGAGGGGAGATAGTAGGGAGTGGGGGGAGGAGGGGGGATGTGGGTGTAAGGGTTTGCTTGACTTGAACCGTGCTGTAAAGTTGATAAAGGTTCGCACATAAGATAAGTGGTGGAAGTTGTGTTGTTGTAGTTTAAAGCAAATATGTGGAAGAGTGGCGGAGATGCAAGTTAACTCTTTTCCAGGGTCTCTAGAGATGTTTTGGGAATCCTTGAAGACTTTATATACACTGAGGTTTTTATGTTTAATTAATTTTGCTTTTAATTATTGGGTTCCGTACATCTCGGCACACACGAACAGTCACGAGCACTAATAAGTATACAGGTTTGGTTGATGCTTCGAACAGTTCAATTTTACCAACGAAGTAATTCCACTGGAGATGTTATTGTGCATTTATTTACTGTCTCCAGGTATTCGAAGCACACTTGTATACTTATTAGTGCTCGTGACTGAACATAATACTCTCTTAGCTCTCATTAATTTCGTCAATATATAACATAGTACTCTCTTCGCTCTCATTAATTTCGTCAATATTTTTTCCCCTGCGCACACGAACTTTTTTTTTTTTTTTTTATTTTAATAACACATACATTCAGTAAATTATCACTTCTACTCGAATTTCAATATACCTGTGATTTTTTTTTTCTTGACTAGATTCATTGCATTTAGTACACAA
The DNA here is from genome assembly GCA_033782935.1 of Petrolisthes cinctipes. Lineage (NCBI taxonomy): Eukaryota > Metazoa > Arthropoda > Malacostraca > Decapoda > Porcellanidae > Petrolisthes > Petrolisthes cinctipes. Next base: position 9,747 of record JAWQEG010008721.1, read on the forward strand.
TATATTTCTTTTCCATATTCTAGTTTTTCGCTTCGTTTTCTATATATTTAATACTTACAGTTACTCTATTTCTTATATATTTTGTTTTTTACCTACTTTAAACATTAACGTATATATATATATATCACCTTTCTCACATTTTATCTTTACTTTCTTCCTTCCATCTCCATTTCACCGGCAACGTGTTTTGTCACCTTTCCTCCTCAGACTCTTTTCCTATTTTCTCCCGTCAATCCACTTACCCCAAGCTGACCTTTCCATTCGCCCTTAAAGTCTTTTACCCGAAGCCAATTTGGGGCATTTTCTCTATCGCTTCCTCTTTTATATTCCCGTGTCTCGTACTTCTTCTCAAGCCTATATTTAGAACTACTACTTTTACCATTATTGTGCTTTACATAATAAATATCAGTAAACCATTATTTAACCTAACCTGGTCATGTTTTTCTGTACTTTTTTACCTAACTTATTTTTTAAAACAATTCTTTCCAATAATTCTTTACCATTATTTTTTCTTTTCCCTTTCAATTAGTTTGGTGTGTACAGTATTTAATTAATTAGATTTCAGTAATGCATTTTGACTTTCCTCTCATCCACCGTTACTTACACCTCCCTCCGTCTATCTGTCTTTCATTTTGTCTATCTGTCTGTGTCTGTCTTACTTCCTATTTGTCTGCCTGCCTGCCTGTCTGTGTGTCTATCCCTCTATTCATCCCTTCTGGAGCCCTCTGAGCTTGTCTGCCCTCCCTATTCACCTCTCCCCGCCACTCCACTCCCTATTCACCTCTCCCCGCCACTCCCCTCCCTATTCACCTCTCCCCGCCACTCCACTCCCTATTCACCTCTCCCCGCCACTCGTCCTCGTTCATCCCCGCCTGATCAGACTACCGTAGGGAAAATGGCAAAGAAAAAGTGTGGCCGATGTTTAGCTACACATCGAAAGACAGACTGAAAGACACGATAGATAGACAGGACAGAAAGAAAGACGGGACAGAAGGAAAGACGGGACAGAAGGAAAGACGGGACAGAAGGAAAGACGGGACAGAAGGAAAGACGGGACAGAAGGAATGGCGGGACAGAAGGAAAGACGGGACAGAAAGAAAAACAAGACAGAAGGAAAGACGGGACAGAAAGAAAGACGGGACAGAAAGAAAGATGGGACAGAAGGAAAGACGGGACAGAGTCAGACAAGGACAGACTGAAGGGCAAAGAGACAAAAATAAAATCAGAAAAAATATGAACAAAACAGAAAGAGACAGACAGAAAAGAAAACAAGACACATGGAAAAAATAAATAAAAAATAAAAATAAATATAACAATAAAACGTAAGAAAGTAAAAATTACAAGCAGGTTAGTTGTCTGTATCTTGGTATAGGCTACTTTAGCTTAGAAGAATCATTACCGAGCCCTCTAATTAGACCATAACAGACTTACCGGTACCATATACTTACTCCCTTTAGAGGATACTACAGTGTTGATAAAATCCGTAGAGACAGATTCCTTCAAACTATTCCAAGCAACAAATCACCATTATTATTATTATTTATTATTATTTATTATTATTATCTATTGTTATTATTATTATTATTATTATTTATTGTTATTATTATTATTATTATTTATTGTTATTGTTATTGTTATTATTATTATTATTTTTATCATTATTATTTTTATTATTATTATTGTTGTTATTATTATTATTATTATTATTTACTTTGTCCTGTTTCCTGGAATTACTTTACATAATTTGAAGGAATCAAGGCCCTCTATCAACAGTGTATTATCCCATTAATAATATCACCGTGATATATTTAGTCTGTGATGTGGTGCTATATATATATACACAGTTCGCCCATCCAACAGTGTCTATTTCTGTCAATCACATCCACCCCTGACACTGAGTCTCATTAAGGCAATTAGACCCTTGTTAACTACCTTATTAAAAAACCATCCTCATCAATTATTCTCGGAGCAGATGACAGAAACCAACACCCGGTCTCCCCTTCAGTCTCCATTTCGTGTTTCTAATCAGGATCTTAATTGTTTTGGATGGGTGGAAGAAATGAGGGAGTTGGTAGAATACGTGATATCCACTAAGATAACTCGTGACTCCTGCTTAGGTGGGCTATACGTGTGGGGGTTGATGTCAATTTATTTGCTTGTTTGTGTCTGTGGTCGCTTGGATGCGGATTTTTTTTTTTTTTTTTTTTTTTTTTTTTTTATGTACTGTAATTTTAAGAGCATTATTATGTTGGGATGTGAAAATGCTTAGGTAATAATTGCTCTCGTGTACTCAAAACCTTTCATGTCAATTGTAAAACACCATTAATTAAGTACTCAAACGCAAAGAAATCTTATACTCTTAATTAAGCTTTAAAAAAATGTAAGATATATTGGTAGGAGGAGTGGTTCAAGAGCGCTTTATTAATTCTGGTAACAAGGTTGGCAGAGAAGCTGAGAGAACTTTCCCCTCTGACTGCACACACTCTATGATCTCTTCTCATCCATCGTTGATTTCACGGGTAACATTTATCAAGGATTCTCGTTCAATAACATTTCATCTTTTTTTTTCGCGTACACACTCCCAATTCCAAGCTTTCTTTAGTCTAGCCCTTCATTACTCATCCACAGTGAATCATTAACTTTGCTATGCCGCTACCCTATTAAAAGTTCTGCCGAGCCATCCACAGCCATAAGATCCTTACGATAAAAAGTATATAACTATTATTCCGACCCACAAGAAACAACATAATTCTCAGATAACAGTGTGGGTGTGGGTATAGGGTCGGTGAGGGCCTGGGAGGGGGGAAGGGAAAGTGGGGGAAGGGAAAGTGGGGGGGAAGTGAAAGTGGGGGGGAAGGGAAAGTGGGGGGGAAGGGAAAGTGGGGGGGAAGGGAAAGTGGGGGACGAGGGATATGGGGGGGAAGGGAAAGTGGGGGGGAAGGGAAAGTGGGGGGGGAAGGGAAAGTGGGGGGGGAAGGGAAAGTGGGGACGAGGGGGGATGTGGGGGAATGGGGATTTGGGGAAAAGGGGCGTGTGGATTTGGGAAGAGGAGTGTAGAAGTCGGGAATGGGCGAATGGAGAAAGGATGAGGAATTTTAAAGGTGGAATGAGGGGATTTGGAATGAGTTGGGCAATTCTGTGGGAAGGTTTAGTTAAGTAGGGATGTGTGGTGATAGTGGCTTTCTTTTGTGGAGGACTGTACACGTCATCGCAATTTTCCCATCCATATATCAAACTGAGGCATTCCGCTGCGACTTCTTCAGATCATTTTTATTCCAAGTCAAGATTAATTTCTGTTCTGCCCTTCCTTCATGCCTTTACCTGACCCACAAGGAAGGAAAGGTTATCAGGGAAATCAATACTCTGACGTCGCTGCCTCTACAAACCCACACACCACAATAACAATACATGAACATCCATACCAACACTTTCTTATATACCAATATGCCTATGAGATCGTTCACAATGTCGATATATAACTCCATTAAAGAAAATTCACATAGCAATGCATAATTAGGAATACGTTTTTCCATTACGCAAAGTTTGGATTATTTTTTGAACCTCTATTATTCAAAATGAATTCTTTGTTCACCCTTGTTCTTTCAATTCTTTTTTCACCCTTACTCTTTCAATTCTTTGTTTACCCTTGCTCTTTCAATTCTTTTTTCACCCTTTCTCTTTTAATTCCTTTTTAACCCTCCCTCTTTTAATTCTTTGTTCATCCTTGCTCTTCCAATTCTTCGTTCACCCTTGCTCTTTCAAAGGAAAAATTCCCCGTTTCTGCTTTTGTCGTGTGCATCCCAGTGGTCCGGCTCCATCCATCCATGCTTTTACAAATACTTTCCACAGGCTGTTTATAACCCTCTCCCTCTCTCCACTGCACTTTGTGATTTCTGCATGTAGCTCCCTCTACCCGCTGCATTTCCATTTGTATATTTTGAAAAGCGTACCAGTAACAGTTTACATTTACATATTCGCTAGAAAATGCTATAGTTGAATCACCACTCACAGAGACGGGATTTGAACCTACTCAGGGCTGCTGCATCTGCCTGAATATATCTGTAGCCTTAAGCATCATAGGTAATGTCCAGTTGTAGGCCTATTGTAATGTTTTCAGCTTGGGTAGGGGGTGGGGGGGGGGAATTTGTGATGTCAGCAACTCTTGGACCGTTTACTAGACACGTGGCAAATCACCTTGTTTGACTGGAGCATTCTATATTGTTTTGCTTTTTTTCTGAGTTCTTTTCAGATGGTCAAAAAACAATATTGGTCAACAAGAATGTCCAATAGAAAATATACAATCACCACTTTGCCAACCACAACCCTCTCCAACACCTACTACCACTACCAACACCTACCACCACCACCACCACCACTATCACCGCCACTTCTAACACCACCAAAACCACCATCACCACCTACCACTACCAACACCTACCACTACCACCACTGCGAACACTTGCCCCCTGCACCACCACCACTACCAACACCTGCCACTACCACCACTACCACCACCACCTCCCCACCTGCCGGGGATCGTGCTGGCTGGGCGACAAACGAGTTCTATGCAAATCCTCGACAAACAATTACGAGTTCCATAAATTAAAGACCTCTCAAAGGAGATCCTGGGGTGGGGAAAACGAAGAATGGGAGAATGTGAAGTGGGTGGGGAAGGGGAAGGTGGGAGTGGGTGGGGAAGGGGAAGGTGGGAGTGGGTGGGGAAGTGGATTCATGGGGAATGAGAAAGAAGGTAGGGAGAATGGGGAAGTGGGGAAGGGAAGTGGGGAAGGAGAGTGTGGAAGTGGGCAAGGAAGAGTGGTAAAGTGGGGCAGGGAGAGTGGGAAAGTGGAAATGGGAAACAGGGGAGTGTGGAAGTGGGAAAGAGGGGAGAGGGCGATTGGGGAATGGATTCGAATATTTAGGCATGCAAAATTTAGGTATGGAATGAGGGGATTTTGGGGGGATAGAATGAGTAGAGTTTTTTTGTTTTTTGTTTTTTTTTGGGGGGAGGGAAATGGGGAAGGTACTGTAATTTAGGGAGGGGGACGTTTTGGGGAAATAAAAGATATGCATAATGAATGGGAAAGGAAAAACGAAGAGAAGAACAGGGAATTGGGGAGTTAGGAGGGTAAGAAATGGGGGGTTAGGAGGGTAAGAAATGGGGGGTTAGGAGGGTAAGAAATGGGGAGTTAGGAGGGGAAGAAATGGGGAGTTAGGAGGGGAAGAAATGGGGAGTTAGGAGGGGAAGTGGGGAGTTAGGAGGGGAAGTGCGGAGTTACGAGGGGAAGTGGGGAGTTAGGAGGGGAAGTGGGGAGTTAGGAGGGGAAGTGGGGAGTTAGGAGGGGAAGTGGGGAGTTACGAGGGGAAGTGGGGAGTTACGAGGGGAAGTGGGGAGTTACGAGGGGAAGTGGGGAGTTACGAGGGGAAGTGGGGAGTTACGAGGGGAAGTGCGGAGTTAGGAGGGGAAGTGGGGAGTTAGGAGGGGAAGTGGGGAATTAGGAGGGGAAGTGGGGAGTTACGAGGGGAAGTGGGGAGTTACGAGGGGAAGTGGGGAGTTACGAGGGGAATGGGGAGTTACGAGGGGAATGGGGAGTTACGAGGGGAATGGGGAGTTACGAGGGGAAGTGGGGAGTTACGAGGGTAAGAAATGGGGAGTTACGAGGGGAAGTGGGGAAATAAAGACCGGGGAAATGAGTATAAAAAACGGATGGGTATTAATTTAATGTGAATGGGATTGGGAGTGGAAACTGAGCAACTGAGAAATTAAATAACAGTGTGGAAATAAAATAACGATGGTGGATATGAAAAGTAGGGGGAATTGAGGATCGAAGGGAAGAGAATGACAAGAAGAAATAGATCCACGAAAATTATGACATTAATCCTGGGAACACAAAGACGAAGAATAAGTTTAGGATAACAACTGAAATGGACAACGGGAATCTTTTTAATATTTGTAAATCATCTGGCATTAGTATCTACGGATTGAGAAGTTGTTTGTGGGGTGAGGAAAACAGTGCTGCATCTATTTACCTCTGGCTATCACGATTACTGGCATCTGCTATATATCGTAAATGTATCGATTAGGGATAAATATTAAAGGCTAAAATCAGGAGAGGTAATGTATGTATCTTTCTGGTGCCGGGTAATACATATTTTGTAACTCTATTGTTACAGTATGGAAAGTGAGTTGCTGTATTCGTTAATTAAGACTTACAATTGGTGTTTTTTTTGTTTTTTTCTGACAGGGTATAAGAACAAGGGCAAGGCTAAGCACACAACAACAAAAAAAGTGAGAGACAATAATAATTAAGTCCATATGCGTTTTTACACTATTCTGCCATGAAGGGAGGAAGAGGTTATATATACGAAGGAGAAATACAGAATATGGAAGGTCATTTCAGAGATCAGAAGTGAAGAAATAGAAAGAATTCTCGTGACATGACTCTCTGGGATTGGACAGGAACAACCAACACCTGAGGGAACATAATTTTTTTTTTTTCGGGAATTGCAGAACCTGAGTGAAGGGATGGAATACAATTTGCCGAGGAAGTTGTTGAGAAGGGACGCAGCTTTTCGGAGAGGAAATAGAGGATTGGAGGAGGAAGATAAGGAGTCATTAATTAATTACCTGTATTTCTCACTCTTAGAATATACAGAAAAAACAACAACACATTATGCAAAAAAGGAAGTAAAAATTATACACACAGATTATGCAGCCTAGGAAATACAACAAAAACAAACAAATCAAAATAATATATACCCCAATAAATACAACTAAATAAATAAATAAACCAGAATATGCAAAAATAAAAATAAAATATATATATCAATCAACATGGCGGACCAGGAAGCTCGTCGTAGAAAAAAAAAATAGGTGGCACAGACGGATGCATTCCCGCCAATCCTCTGCCTGGGAATTATAAGCTTAACATGAGAAATCGGTGGCCTGAGCACGACATTAATAACAACGTGTGCTGGGAGGCTGACGGTCCATCAATTATTTTCTCGTACTGTACGTATATGCACTCGTACACTTGTTTATATATGTATGTACAGTCACAATTAAATATCCACCGATACTTTCTTTCCATCGTAGTAAATATCTTGGTAATAAAGAACAACACATGTATGATTTTGCAGCACCTCATAATAATAATAATAATTGAGGGGGTTGGGTTGACATAAGGTGTTGTTTGTATGATTATATTTTGATATGATACTGATTTATTTGTACGATGGAAGGAAAGTGTTGGTGGTTATTTGATTGTGGCTGTACTGTACATTCGCAGTCCAAAATTTGTATCCAGGTATTGTTGAGGTTTTGAATCATTTCATATATTAGTGAACCAATTACAAATCTCATCCTGTTTCATATATGCCCGCTGAATACTCGATCAGGCTATTCGAAGCAAGTTTGGATACATATTTTGGATTGCGAGCGTATAGCCATAATCAAATATCCACCAACACTTTCCTTCCATGATGGTAAATATCTTGGTAATAAAAAACATCACGTGCTTGTTTTGCAGCACCTCATAATAATAATTGAGGGGGTTGAGTTGACGTAAGGTATTGTATGATTATATTTTGATATGATATCGATTTATTTGCACGATGAAAGGAAAATGTAGGTGGTTATTTGATTGTGGCTGTACCGTATATGGATTGGTGCAAAAATATATACCTGCTTAAGAACCCTGTGATTGTGTATGAGACCTGGTGGATTCTGATTCCTCCTGACTATGCCACGACGAACATGCTTCTTCAATATAAGGGATGTTTTTTTCGTGGCAATGTTTGAAAGACTCGCTAACTTCCAATTTTCTGACTACAACACCACGGGGTCCGCTAAATTTACCGAATACGTATATACTCGTGCATAAATTAATATATCTGCTTTTGTGTTGGCTTCTTCAGGTGCAGTCCACGTGTTGGTTGTTGGTAAATAATGAGTTTATCTTTGGTTCGTGTTATTATTATTATTATTTTATTTTCTCGTCGTTCTCGTCTTTTATTATCACGGTTCATGGGGGTTCAGTTTCATAGCCTTCTCAGTTTTATGTGGTTTGAAGTTTTTTAGGGATCTGCTTTTCGGAGGGTTTTAGAATTTCTGAGGGTATTTGTGTTTCATTGGCCTTTTGGAAACCTAGGGATGCAAAACAGTGCCAGGACGATTTAGCCCCATCTCTGTGTTATGCCTAGGAGGATGTTGTTTCTCTTGACAATGATGAGTGTGTGAAGAAGGAAGAGAGAGACGAGTGAAGAAGGCACGGTAGAAGGCAAGGAGAGTACACAAGAAGGAAAGAAGAATGAAAGGAGAAAATTAAATACAAGGACAAGAAGATACGCTGGAGATGGAAGAGAAGGAAGGCTGGTGAGTGGGAACAGTATTGCATAAAGAACAAGGAAAGGAAGGAATAGAAAAATAAAAGACTAGACTAAAAACTAATGAGAAAGAAGGGAAGGAAGGATAATTTAAGAGAAGGGAAGGTATTTCAATGAGGAAGGAACAGAAATAATTGCAGGTAATGAAGGAGGCACGTGGTGATGGTGAAGTTAATAAAGAGGCAGGTGAACAGAAGCGGAATGTGGCGAACCGAGGAAGAAAATAAATTGTAGGTGAAAGATAGAGGTGGTTTAAGAGGCATGCAGTGGTGATGGTGGTGGTGGTGGTGGGTGATGATGAGTAGCGATGATTAAAACTAATGAGAGAGAGAGAGAGAGAGAGAGGGAGTTGCAGCAGTGATGAACAGAAGCAATAATGACGCTAGAGATTGATGGTAGAATAGGTTTGGTAGAGAAAAATATATATGACTGGTGAAAATAGAATATACGGTACTGTAGTTATTGGTGGTAGTAATAGTAGTAGATGGTGGTGATAATATTCGTGTTTAGTAGTGATAATACCTTTGACGAGGGAACTGGGAAGGTGGGGAGAATGAAGGGGAAGAGGGGAAGGAAAAAAGGAAGGGAAGAGAAGGAAGGAAGGGGGGAAGAGAAGGAAGGATGGGGGAAAAGAAGGAAGGAAGGGGAGAAGAGAAGGAAGGGGGAAAGAGGAAGGAGGGGAAGGGAACTAAGGGGAAGGGAACTAAGGGGAAGGGGTAGAGAGGGAAGTGATGGTGAGGTCAGAAGTAATTACCCAGCCAACCAACCAGTGCCTAGTGATCGCGTGGCCAGGATGATAAGACCAGTGTGTAAGGTTGCCAGTTCACCTCTTCTTATTTTCTGAGGCTTAGAGTGTAGATTCTGAGACTTGTATTAATAAACTCTCCCTCGTAGTAGGTAAATAATAATACTCTTTATGTTTGCAACTTTACCAATTTATCCTTTTTTCACTCTTTGCCATATAGTGTAATTTTTTTTTTATTGTGTTTTACATTGCATTTTATTCATATATTATTAATTGTACTCGAAAATTTACGATACTTACGAGTGAGATTTTATGACAACTGAGGTATGAACTGCATCGTATTCCCATCTGGTATAAATAAAATCCCTAACAAAACAAATGTCTTCATCAAACTAACATAATGTAGCATCATATTATAGTGTAGGGTATTGCATAATTAACAAAATCAATCTGGAGCAGCATTAGAACAGAATTAATGATTTGCATACAGGAAAACAATCAATAAAAATTCTCCTGCCCCCACACAAACAATAATGAAAACTAGTAATGAAAATGTAGAATATTTACATTATCGACATTACTGCACACGAAAACCATCACCACCACTAATTCTCCTCGTTCCCCCCATAAAAAAAAATAATAATAATAAAAAAAAATAATAATAAAAAAAAAAAAAAATATTACACGTCTCAAATCATTTACATCATCAATATTGATTGGGCTTTGGAAAACACGCATGGAAAAATTAAAAAACCAAAACCAAAAACACGTTATATTGTGAGTGGTGTTAGTTAGTGAGGCGAGTTAGTTAGTTAGTTAGTTAGTTAGTTAGTTAGTTAGGACCCTCTCCAAATCACCCAATTACTTGAGAGCAAATTGTCAAATCGCACACACGGCCTAAAGATAATTGTCGGTCATGGTGGTGTGGATGATGAATCTTGTTTGTATGTGTTTTAGTCTGTTTGTTTTGGTAGTCTCTTTTCGTTTTTTGCCTGGGATATGTGTATGTGTGTGTGATGTGTGTGTGTGTGTTGTGTGTGTGTTGTGTGTGTGTGTTATGTATATGTGTGTGTGATGTGTGTCTGTGTGTTGTGTGTGTGTGTGTGTGTGTGTGTGTGTGAGTGTGTGTGTGTGTTGTGTTTGATATGTGTGTGTGTGTGTGTGTTATGGGTGTGTGTGTTATGGGTGTGTGTGTTTTGGGTGATTGACGTTCAGAGGTACAGTACATTGGAGTCCCTCGAGTCCTCCAAAGTATGTTATGAAACAGGACCAGACTAACACATATTATGGTGATCTGTTGCTGGGAATAGTTTAGAGGAATCATTTACTCCAGTTTTATAGACAGATTTTAATGCCACGAAGAGAATACCAGAATATTAAAATGAACACCAATACACAAGAAAAGAAAATTAGTCACAGGGAAGGAAGGTTTTATTATATTTAGTGAAATGAAAGGTAAAAAAAAAAAAAAAAAAAAAATACAAGGAAATGAACACAACAATTACACAACACGAGAAAATTGGCCAGAAAGAAATTTTGATCTGACACACACACACACACACACACACACACAATAAAATCATGCTATAGTTTTATTGGCTCGGACCGTCCCGATTAATCCGCTGATGACAAACAAATCCCCGGACTTTGTAAACACTAAAAACTAATTATCAACCGCGACTTTTGCCTCACTTGTTTACCATAATTAGGTCAATATAGCGGCGTTATAATTGTCCTTTGGTTGGTTGGTGTGGGGTCATAAGCAGCACTATATCAACGTGTATATACCAGGATTTTTTATTAGGTGCGTATTACAGTACATGATTGACTTGTTGGGGGTAAAAAATGACCTACAAACTTTTCCAGCTTCAGACTTGGATACAAAACAACCATACATGATTTGACTATTTAATACATACGTAGATACATGCATGACTAATCAATACATACATAGATACATACATGACTATTTAATACATACATAGATACATACATGACTATTTAATATATACGTAGATACATGCATGACTGTTCAATACATTACATATAGATTCATACATACCACTAACTATATACATAAGGTACATACATACATGCCCTACTAATTACATACATCCATACATATTTATACATGCCTACTGATATATACCTGCATTCATATATGCCTACTAACTACATAGATACACACACACTTGTCTACTGATTACATACATACATACATACATAAATACATTCATATATGCCTTGTCAATAAGATACGGTGCATAATATATACAGTAATTAGCGATATGAATACATAACACACACACACATGCATACGACATACAATCATACTGTACACACATACGTATCATGCCCTGGAAACACTAGATTCTACATTCTATCTCTGCCAGAATTAATAATAAAAAAAAATATATATAATAGACCGGTGTTGTATTGCACTGTGTTATCGAGGCTGCATTTTACGGACACAACAAAGCGTTTACCATATTTTTTACCATTAAATTTTCCCGAAGTACAATGGCATGTAACCGAGGTGAACGTCAGGCGTGTACAGTGTCTCCCATAAGTCCGTCACCATCACGTTCACTACCGTACAGTTAGTTATGTTATCCATCCACACTTGAAACTCCAACACCCTGATGAGTTGTTTTTTTTTTTTTTTTTTTTTTTTTGAGTGAGGGATGTGCGAGCAATATACAAAAACATATCATCGTACTTTGGGTTGTATACAATTAAAATATGTGTGTGTGTGTGTGTGTGTGTGTGTGTGTGTGTGTGTGTGTGTGTGTGTGTGTGTGTGTATGTATGTGTGTGTGTGTGTGTATATATATGTGTGTGTGTGTGTGTGTGTGTGTGTGTGTGTGTGTGTGTGTGCAAGTGATGGGGATGACTGATGCTACTATGCCTCTATGGACACAATATGCAGTAGTTATGAAGCCATCGTAGTTTGTATACATAGTTATCGTCTTGAGTATAATGTTTTTTTTTTTACATATGCTTTCTTCCCCCTACATCAGGCAATCAATCATAAAGTGTTCTGTCTGTACTTGATCACGGCTTGGGAAAGTGGACAATTGGTAACCTCAAGCAGTATCTTATTGCTAGTTGTCACACATCGTTCCCGACCCCCTAAGTGAGGCAATGTGGAAGACAGTCAATGAGATACTATGGTAAATAAAGACAGCGGGTTAGGAGAGAACAGTTGCCTTCATAAAAATATTCTCTTTCCTCGTCTGTTCATCAATGTATAACCTATTTCCAGATTACATAAATAATAGATAAACAGTGAATAAACAGGCCTATGTGTAACTTACCATGTAAATATAAAGTAAATGCAACTACATACACAACAATAATTTTAATACCCATTCATCAATAGAGCTTTAGTGATGGATGGAAAAGAAAGTAGGTAGGTGTGCAGACGACTGTTGGCTACACCTTAAAGAGAACAAAACTAACCTTTATTCCGTGCCAACCCTTTCCATACCTTAATACTGCGAATTTCCTCTGCAACCTCCATTTACATTTTTACATCATCTACCTTTTGCGAAAATTTCCACGTTATTAAATTTCACATTCAGGCATTCCCTTCTTCTTCCATCTGCATTTCTGCTCCTCTTTCCCGAATAGTTTTACGTTCTCGCAGAAAATTTTAATTCATATTCATTTCCGTCCACGCATTTGGTATTTCATTTTCCTTTCATTACCGTTTCCTCCTTACATACAGACAGTCTTACCACTCGGAAATTAGGAAACTGAACAGAACCATTGGCTGTGACGACCTTGTACAGGACGTTACATAATATGAGAGAGAGAGAGAGAGAGAGAGAGAGAGAGAGAGAGAGAGAGAGAGAGAGAGAGAGAGAGAGAGAGAGAGTTTTATGTAAGTGTTGCATCGCTGAAACCTAATTGATATATCACTACATCTTTATGTCTCAGTGAAACCTCTGTGTTCATCATGGTGTGTATCACGTTGGTTATAAATTAATCCAGATCACCTCTATCAATTGTTGTTAGGCCTGTGTTGTTTACAGTCTCTAATGTGATTATGTATGCCTATTTTAACTCAGTGCAACTTTATGAATTTTTGTGTCTCTGAATTTTTACCTATATTTTTTTTCCTTCACGAATGATTTTCTTTCCTAGTATATCATCCACCATCTGAGTACTTTCCTATTCCCTCCAATTTTGTCCCGCCGATTACGTGTCTTAGTTCAAACCAATTTTTTTTCATGAGTCCAAGTCGGTGAACAGCAATTCCACCCGAAGGTTTTCATTCAAGTCTTTGTATAGTGAGAGTTCCATATTACTGATCAGATTCAATGTAAATATATGTAAACGAAAATAACACTGGCAGACAAAACATTTATATGCTAGATGTACAGTCGCGGCACATAGTCCTTGAACAGACTTCCCCTTACACTCTGGTCAAGGACTATGTGCCGCGACTGTACTCTTAACTTGTATGTAACTCAAGTAGAATCAAATATAAGCAAAAGATCAAATAACTAAAAGACTTGGAAGCAATAAAAGAAACGTGTACATAAAAACACATGTATAACACTGACAAATTTATGGGAAATAATCGACGGTCCGTATTAATATATATAACTCATGAGGCGAAGTAAGGTGTCTGCTTTATTTCACACAATGTTGAGGTCATAATATTAAAGTAAGGCACCAGCAGCTGACTCCACACACTCCCAGTCACACCTCATAGCCCACCAGAATTATTGCTATGACTCCGAAATGCCTCTGTCATCCCCAACGCTTTTTTTTTTTTTTCCTTCTCCATCGGCTGAATTTTAATCCGTGCATACATAAAAATGGACCTTCCGTATAGTCTACATTCACCGTTATACATTACTAATATGTATACAAAAGCACATGTCAGAAATATATCTACATTAACTGTTTTACAATATATAATTTTCTGATCGTCTTCAACACGCTTCCTACATTCGCTGGTCAATACAACCGTCCTATCATATCAAGCATTAACCGTTTTATTTCCTAGGCCAAGTGCACAAGTACAAAAATAATGAACTCAGATAATTGTTGGAACCAAAATGTCAAAGATTCGATTGTAATACATAAGATTTACTGTTATACTGTAGGCAATTATTGTACTGTTTATCTTTTCTCCCTTACACTCGATTGATCCACATATTTCCCAACATCTGATTGCTACTCACAGTTCGTTCAGGGAATATATTTTGATTACATACCGTGTGTGTTGCTGCACTTTGTAATGAACGGCTACAATTGACCATTTGAGGGGAAAAAGGCATGCAAGAGGAATGCAGATGATCGAGATATTCCTTTCTTTATTTCGCTACCAAAACACACACACACACACACACACACACAGCAAAATTATGCGTTACGGTCACGGACAATATCGATAGCCACAAGAAAATGGATCTGAACTTTGAAGCTAGATAAATGTACTTCTTTCTTTTTCTACTTATAATTTATTTACGATTAAGTAACTTTCCTCCAGCAACAAGTCAACTGGCTGGGTAGGATTCATATTTATAAGTTAAGCACCAGTTTGTAAAATGTTTGAAGCAGCTACACATTTATCAAAACATAATTATCAAGAGTACAATATAAAAGCAATGGTTATAATTATCTACCCGAGTCACCCTGTAGTAGGAGTTTGTGTATCGAAACTTTTGACCGCAACTGCACATACATACACCAATATTTCCCCAGGACGAGCTGTGAGTAACAATCCACCATTAGGAATTCAGTGGATCAGTCGAGTGCAGGGGAGGGACTTCCATTACGGCTTAATTCTGTGAGCGGACTAAATGGTAACAACGTATAGAGAGGGTGGAGGAGCCTGAGCTGGGTTGGGTTGGGTTGGGTTGGGTTGGGTTGGGTTGGGTTGGGTTGGGTTGGGCTTTGTTTGGTGGGGTGGGAAGGGGATAGATAAGCTTTGTCTTTGTATAGTAGAAATGGGATGGGATAGGTTGGGTTGGCTTGGGTTGGGTTGGGTTGGGTTGGGCTTTGTTTGGTGGGGTGGGGTGGGAAGGGGATAGATAAGCTTTGTGTAGTAGAAATGGGATGGGATGGGTTGGCTTGGGTTGGCTTGGGCTGGGTTGGGCTTTGTTTGGTGGGGTGGGAAGGGGATAGATAAGCTTTGTCTTTGTATAGTAGAAATGGGATGGGATAGACTGGGTTGGGTTGGAATGGGATGGGATAGGTTGGGATGGGTTGGGCTTTGTTTGGCGGGGTGGGAACAGGATAGATAAGCTTTGTGTAGTAGAAATGGGATGGGATAGGTTGGGATGGGCTAGGTTGGGGTGGGTGGGATGGGATAGGCTGGGATGGGCTACGTTGAGTGGGATGCGATGTTATAGGTTGGATTGGGATGGGATGGGTTAAGATGGGATGGGATTTACTAAGTTGTGTGGGATGGGAAGGGGCTAGGAAGATACACCGATAAACAGAGAATGTGGTATCCGTAAGTTAATATAGGGTCTTAAATGTATTTTTACAGTTCCAAATATGAGCTCAGATTTCATGATATACATAATGAGATCAAATAATTATCATAGAATAAAAACATAATAATAATAATACGAATTTATTTCACCTCTTGTCGCTGAATAGTTTTGAAATCCAGACAAGACAGGTGAACTACAAACCCAGTACTCTAACCACTCTGACATCTCCGGCGTGTTGGTGTTAAAATATGGACGGGAGGGGGGGGCAGGCTGCTTCGTCCCCCTCGTTGTCACCTACATGTTACCTGAGTGTCAGCTATCCTTACAGCTAATGTATAATTCCTGTGCCGCCTGTTATGTGTCTTGTCTCCCCTGTGTCGAATATATAGGGACGACTTTCTGTTCATTCTAGTCCTAAACACACTAATCTTTTCTTATTTTAATCTTTTTGTCATGGGTGCCATTGGTTCATTCTCATAATGCATACTATCCACTCCAAGGTAACTAACTAGCCACCTTCTTATTATTTTCACATCCATCGTAGTCTGAGCTTAGAGAGGTTTGTGGTGAGTGTGCATTTGAGATGGAAAAGGGAATTCATACATACACGAGTATACAAACCATCTAAGCGTCAAGACTACATTAACGGCATAGCTATAAAGTAAACAAGAGGTACAATCGCAGACCATGAAAAGTCTACCCAGGCCTCGTCTCAGGGTCTGCAGAGGGGGTAGAATTTTTATGGTCTGCGATTGTATATTAACAATTGGCTTCAGCTACAAAACGGTGTTAACAGGCTACCCCACAAGTTTGAAGCAATAACAATAAAAGAAAAAGAGTTCAACAGCAGATGAACAGATACCCGAATGCATAATATATTTTACCCTTTGGTTTCAGACTTCAAGGACACCTCGTATATTACATCTTATCAACACGCTAAAATATACTGACGGGTTTATATCATAATATGTCCGTGTCGAGAGCCGATATGTAAATGAGCTCTGGTATGGAATAGTAAATAGCCTATTTGATGCCTGACCCTCCAAAATAAATGAATGAGGCTTGGGTAGGGTAGGGTGTGGATAGGGAGGATGAATGAGGCTAGGGTAGGGAGTGGATAGGATGGGGTGGGGGGATTGGCTATTTTTCCCTAATGATGTGATTAACCAAACGTTATAAAACACCCCTGTTGATACCATTATAGTTGTGGTATTGGAAATGACTGCCCGTCCCAATACCTCTATATAGAGTATTGTACAGTATACTGACTTGAACAATAAACACAAAATAATATTATTACAACTAATGTAGAATATGTGTCCCCAATTATATTTGTCCGTATGTGTGTGTGTGTGTGTGTGTGTGTGTGTGTGTGTGTGTGTGTGTGTGTGTGTGTGTGTGTGTGTGTGTGTGTGTGTGTGTGTATGTATGTGTATGTATGTGTATGTGTGTGTGTGTATGTGTGTGTATGTATGTGTGTGTGTATGTGTATGTGTGTGTGATCATTAACAAACTGCTGGTGTGCGAGTGCAAGTGTGCGCGCGCGTGTGTGTGTGTGTGTGTGAGAGAGATAATTAACTAACTGCTGGTGTGCGTGTGCAGGAGTGCGTGCGCGTGTGAGAAGGAAAACACCTGAACGCACTCTATAATCTTACTCGTGTTGCAATCTCCTTATTATTCTGGCAGACAATACGCCGCTTCCCCTTGCCTTGCTCCTTCCCCAGTCCTCATACTATTTATCCTCTTCCTTCTCCCTTTTCTACTCTCTCCTACTCCTCCTCCTCCTCTTCCTTCTCCCTTTTCTACTCTCTCCTGCTCCTCCTCCTCCTCCTCTTCCTTCTCCCTTTTCTACTCCTCCTCCTCTACATTCTCCCTTTTCTACTCTCTCCTACTCCTCCACTTCTTCATTCTCCCTTTTCTCCTCTCTCCTTTCCTCCTCCTCCATCTATTCTTCCTCCTCCGCCTGCTCCCTCTTCTTCTCCTCCTCCTTTCCCTACATGCCTATAAAATTTCCTTTTGTGTTCTTGATAACAAGCAAGGTGTTATTTTCTATCTGTTTTTCCAACCGGCATATCCGGTGGGAGTGGTGGGTGGGGAGGAGCCTTGTCCTTTGCTATCCTTTCCTTCAACACGTAGTCTAGATTAGCATAGTTAAACAAGTAACCTAGTAAAAGGTCACTATGGACCTCCTGTTGCCTGTACTTCCTTTGTATTCCTTTGTATTCCTCCTCTCCCCTTCTTCCTTTTACGTATTTGTATCTCTCGCTCTTCCCAACCCCCACTTCTCTCCATCTCCCTCTCCGTCTCTCTCTCTCATTATGTATGCACAGTCGCATCCTGTATATCTTCTCCCAAAATCCTAGTATCTTCTCTCCTTATCTACGTTTGTCGATATCTCTGTTTCTAGCTGTTTATCTGTCTCTCGTTTCTCTCCTTTTTTTCTTTTTCCTTTTTTATCTTTCACACTGGTGCTGTATCTGTCTTTCTTTTCTCTCCTCTTTTTTATTTTTTTTTTATTTTTTTTATCTTTCACACTGTCACTGTTTCTGTCTTCTTTCCTTATTCTCATTCTTTTCTGCTTTTGTTCCTCTCTCTCTCGTTCATTCTCCTTTTCTGTCCCAGTCTGTCAGTATCTTTCTCTTGGTTTATATCTCTTTTAATCTCTCAACCTTTCTCTCTTTTTCCTTCCTTCTCTCGGTATCTCTCTTTCCATCTCTCAGTATCTCTCCCTTTCCTTCTCTCAGTATCTCTCTTCCCTCCCTTCTCTCAGTCTCAGTCTCTCTCTTCCCTAGCTCCCTTCTCTCAGTCTCTCTCTTCCCTAGCTCCCTTCTCTCAGTCTCTCTCTTCCCTCCCTCCCTTCTCTCAGTCTCAGTCTCTCTCTTCCCTCCCTCCCTTCTCTCAGTCTCTCTCTCTCCATTATCTCTCCTCCCTTCTCTCAGTCTCTCTCTCTCTCTTCCCTAGCTCCCTTCTCTCAGTCTCTCTCTCTCTCTTCCCTCCCTCCCTTCTCTCAGTCTCTCTCTCTCTCTCTTCCCTCCCTCCCTTCTCTCAGTCTCTCTCCATTATCTCTCCTCCACGTGCCTGTTCCACCATTACCCCGAATTCCCTGTTATTCACCGAGCTAATCCATCTTTTTGAGTGCCCCGTTCTTCTTCCCCTCTCCGTAATTCAGGTCCGCCCCGCCCCGCCCCGTCCTCTTCTTACCCCGACCCCTCCCTACCCCTCCCTCCTTCCCCCTACCCTATTCATGCCCCCCTCTGTACACAACCCACCCATGCATCCCCTTCTCACATTCACTCCCTCCTAACCCTTTCTACTCTCATTATTATATTGGGGTATCATAAAAATGGAGGTATATATATTTTTTAATTATTATTATTATTATTATTTTTTTTTTTTTTTTTTTTTTTTTTTTTTTTTTTTTTTTTTTTTTTTTTTTTTAAGGGGAGGAATCGTTTAAAAGCAGTATGTTCCCACTAAGACACCTGTACAGTATGTGGAAATAAATCATAGAGAAATATTCTTTATGATAATGGGTGCTGTATTTTTGCTTGTGATTTGTTTGACTGCAGTTATAATTTTGTTCAAGATTTTTTTTTTTCCACCAAATACAGAAAATCAGCAAAAGTAACTCGCATTACTTTTGAAAGATTTGTTTTCATCACGACACACCCAAAAAAAAAAAAAAAAAAAAAAAAAAAAAAAAATAAGTAAGAAAAAAAAAAATAAGTAAGAAAATAAATAAATAAATAAATAAATGAAACAAAAAAACATCTATGTATGCACGAATGAAGGAGTCTAAGCCCCCATACATTACTGCAATTATCGGTAGCAGTAAGTCGATGGGATAATACTCTCCCTACCAACCAACTGATCCTTTCTTCCTCCCCTATCTGCACCCTATATAGACTTTTTCTTCCTTCCCTGCCAGCCAATTCCATGAAACTTTATCCTCCTCTAATCTCAATACCTTAACCCTCAGTCTTGTGCCTCTTATTCTCGTTCTTATCTCTTTTTGTGTTGTCGACTTTTTCCTTTATTTCAAGCTGCATATGTGATGTATACTTTGTGCAGCCCACTGGAGGGATAACTTTGCACAGGCTCTTGCCATATTCGTCAAAGTAACTAAGTGTTCTGTTAATATGTGTGAGCTTTAGGGGAATTTCTTAAACCATTGGGGATGGAGATATAGAATTATCAATATCATCATTATCACTATTATCATTATCATTATCATTATTATTATTTTTTTTTTTTCAAGCAGAGTTTATTGGAATCAGTCGTCTCTATATTGGCTGCGATTACTTAACCATTTATAAGTATCCAAGTGTTTTTTTTATTATTATTATCCGGGCGTCTTTGTACAAGGAGAAATGGATAGTTTAGCAAGGATCGGTTTGTTTTGACAGGTTAGGTTAAAAGGGGTGTAGGCTATATCCTGTGTGGGTGTTAGCGGTGGCTCTGAGTGTCACTGAAGAAAAGGAAAAGACGAGGTGGAGGTGGTGATGGTGGTGGTGGTAATGGTGGTGATGGTGGTGATGGTGGTCGTGGTAGTGGTGGTGGTGGCAGTTGTGGTGGTGGCAGTGATGGTGGTGGTGATGGTGGTGGTGGTCGTGGTAGTGGTAGTGGTGGCAATGATTGTGGTGATGGTGATGGTGGTGGTGGCAGTGGCAGTGGTTGTTGTGGTGGGGGGGGGGGGCATAATACCCTTCCGTGGCACTTTTCTATATGGCCCGGATGATGCCCAGAGTGCCAGGGAGGTAAGAGGATTGATACAAAGGGCTTTTACCGAGGCCGAAAAGGATGTTAGAAAAACCCACCACTCTTACCGACAACTTTCCATAAGAACGTGTTTAAGGACCCTGTGATCGTGTGTGAAAATTGGAGGCTTCTGATTCTTCCTGACCATGCCACGAAACAATCTCCTTCCATGTGGGTGGTGTTTAGTGGCAATGTTTGAAGGACTCCTATATCTCCACTTTTCTGACTATACAACACAGGGTTCTTTAAGCATTCTTTCTTTCAGCGGCCCCTCCCTCTCTGGTGGTGGTGGTGGTGGGTGTCATCAAGTCAATCTTTAAAACCATTATGCTTACAGCTGAAGTTTGAGTCCCGTTATTCTTTCAGGTGAAGTTTGACTCACGTTATTATTTCAGCTGAAGTTTCGACTCTCAATCTCTATCAGGCCCTATGATGGTAATATTGTAAGGCCAAAGAGTACATTCCAAAAGGTATAAATAAATGTAAGCTTGGTAAACTTGATAATGGGTAGTAGTACAGTATACACGAGTACTAAAGGATATCACAAATCCAATCCCAATCCTTTCATCTAATGGTTCGAGTTTAGGAGCTTACATTGCAGACCGCGAGGGATTAGGGATAAGACGGTAAGAGGTTTTGGCTGTGTGCTTCCTGATGGTGGTAGTAATAAGATGATCAGTGATGTACTCCATAAATAAACTATGTATTCAAGTCAGCAAAGTTGTATAAGATAAGGAGGAAGGAGTTATATTTTAAATGGTTTGTTATGAATCGATTCTTCCTAATCTAATGACGAGAAGTACACCTTAATTCATGGAACACTGAAATTTTCTTATATCAGTAATTGGCTTTTTTTTTCTCTCAAGTAATTCAGATTATTCTCAGGCATGTTATGACTCATTTGGTACCAGGATCACCACGAGGAGAGTCGGTTCAAATTATCACTCCACACTACGAAATATACTGAGCAAATGTGGACCAGTCCCACGCGACACCTTGAACTGAGAATGCGGCAGAGTTTGTGAAGATGGAGCCTGACTAAGAAAGAATACAACCTCCTCTGTACTGATGTTACCTACCCCGTCATGACCTCCCATTAGCGTTGGATCCCTTGTATCTGCCGTAATACACTGCACTTGACAAAATATAGTGGAGAATTATCCCACATCGCGACATTAATCTGACTGAAACATCCAACAACAAATGTATTTTAACGAACAGCTGGACTAAATAATAATCGGTGTGGTTGGCTACAAGTGTCGCTCGCACAAGCCAATTGATGGATAAACCATTTCATATGTTTTATTGGTGATGAAAATAAAACACTTAAAAAAACATTTGCAGGATTCACTTTGCAAATCACTGGATGAAGAAAAAGTAATAAAAGTTACAAATATTTATATAATAAATAGTGAAATAAAAGGTTGGTAATCTGGTGAAATATTTGTTAATCTGGATTGCATTCGTTTTTTTTTTTTTTTTTAAGGTTATCGTGTCCATGTTATACAAAGAGGAAAATGCATGGTTTGTACAGTACGTGTTGCCTGTGTGGTCCGTGTTTGTAGTGGTAGTGCTTCGAGTGGTGATTATTTAGCGGTGGTGATGGTGGTGGAAATGGTGGTGGTGGTGGTGTTGGAAATTGTGGGTGGTGGTGTTGGAAATTGTGGGTGGTGGTGTTGGAAAGGGGGTGGTGGTGGAAATGGTGGTGGTGGTGGTGGGAATGGTGGTGGTGGTGGTTATAGTGGAAGTGGTGGTGGTGGTAACAGTGGTACTGGTGGTGGTGGTAACAGTGGTAGTGATGGTGGCAATAGTGATAGTAAAATGACAGGTGGTGGGAATAGTTTATGTGGTGATGTTGGTGGTAGGCTAATCATAGTAGTGGTGTGAGTGGTGACAATACTCCAGGGTAAGCATACAGTAGTTACTTGTAGTGGCAGTAGTAGGAGTGATAATAGTGTTAAGAGGATAGTGATAGTGGTATTAACATGAGAAGAGATGATAGTGGCATTAAGTGGTTGAGATAAAAGAATAGTGGTAGTGGCATTAACTGGTCGAGATAAAAGAATAGTGATAGTGGTATTAACATGAGTAGAGAAGATAGTGGCATTAACTGGTGGAGATAAAAGAATAGTGATAGTGGTATTAACTGGTAGAGATAAAAAAATAGTGATAGTGGCATTAACTGGTCGAGATAAAAGAATAGTGATAGTGGCATTAACTTTAGTAGTGGCGGTCGTAATAGGATAGTAATGGTAACAGAAACTCTATAATGGTGATAATAGTCGTAATCCTGTTGGTATGATGATTTCACTAGTAGGGATGATGGTAATACTCTGAGGGTAATAGTGGTGTTGACGGTAGAGTGAATGTTGGTTGAAAATGTTACTGTGTTGTGGAAGGTTCGTGACAGATTTAATTATTTTCATGTCTATTAAAAACGCTACATTTTAGTGATGCTCTTGTCAATTATTTCCTGCTTATATTAATTTTCATGATGAGAGAATTCTATATGATTGAAGATGAATAAAATGAACCCCTCTTTCATGGGATAAATCTGGGTATATAATATTATATGGTGTGTGTTTTTGTTAGTGCACTTTTTATGTTACTAATAGGGACCAAGGATAAGGTTATCAACTAACACACACACACACACACACACACACACACAAACACACACACACACACACATTCAGACAGACAGACAGACAGACAGACAGACAGACAGACAGACAGACAGACAGACAGACAGACAGACAGACAGACAGACAGACAGACAGAGAGAGAGAGAGAGAGAGAGAGAGAGAGAGAGAGAGAGAGAGAGAGAGAGGAAACATTAAATACCTCAACAGTAATCGTAATTTTTTTATGACACTCCTGTCTTATCATCAGCTATTGTATCATTTTGGTTTGAAGGCACTAATTCGTATGTAATCGAGTAAAAAGTCATTACCTTGCATACTGATGATCCCTTTCCGAATTTTCGACGCAGATAGAATGGAAGATTTCTACCTTCTTTGTTGCCCTTTATATAATCCTATCACTCCCTTTACATTCATAATTTGCCCTGTATTCCCTTTGTATACACAGGCTCTCACCAGTTAATTTGAAAAGTAGAGTATGTGCAGTAGGTTGGCCGGGGTTGGGTTGGGTGGGGGGTGTTTTTTTTTTTGGGGGGGGGGAATGTAGTGGTGAGGAGAAGAGGAGGCACATCGTTCCCCCCATCCCTCCCCCCATACCTTCCCAATCGTCCCCCCATACCTCCCTCCCTCCCTCCCTGGACTGATTCTGATAATGACGTTACCCACTAATCCGGTTGGCCACAGACTGATCCACCACCAGTGTACAGACAACGAAATAAAACTGTGCCCACATTATCTGCGGCTGCCACAGTCAATAATCAACTAGTTTTATTTTTACGTACAACGATCCCAGGATTTATGGCGGGGTTATCAAATTTGCCAGAAAAATGTGTGTGTGTGTGTGTGTGTGTGTGTGTGTGTGTGTGTGTGTGTGTGTGTGTGTGTGTGTGTGTGTGTGTGTGTGTGTATGTGTGTGTGTGTGTGTGTGTGTGTGTGTGTGTGTGTGTGTGTGTGTGTGTTTCGTTTTTCCGAGGTTATGAAAACGTCAAAAATCGTCAAGAACAGTTTTTATACACAAATCCATCTATATGCAACCTCAACTCACTCTATAAGCTGACACTATCGGCCATTGGAAAAACTGGAATATTGGCATCGGTGTTTTAAGTAGAATGAAAAACAAAACTCGTATCCTTGCCACCAGATGTCAGCTAAATTCACTTGGGGCTTGTGATGATCTACGTAATTCCTTTTGCTTTTTACCATCCAAACAGGCAGGGCTCTCGTGGGATTTTCTATACGGACTTGTGCTCGAGCTTCAGACACGTATTACACCAAACTAAAATGAATTCTCAACAGGACAAACCATTATTGGGACACAAGGTGGTAGTGTCTGAAATTAGTGATTCTGGCATTAGGGTATTCCTGAAAGACACGACTTGAAAGAGCTTCATAATATGTATACGTCTGGTGTAGTGGCAATGGGACTGATACGGTTCTTGACTCCACAGGGCTGTATGGAGAAAAAAAAAAAAAAAAAAAAAAAAAAAAAGACACATGGGCTAACCTAAGAGTGAAGACAATATAATAATTCCGGTTTGTGTAGGTGGAGATATCGTCAGACTCGTCGTAATCGTCAAGGACATGATTGTTCTTGGATACGGGTCACATTAGGCTACACGATTAATGTATTACGTAGCAAAACCCACATTATCTAAGAAACAATTTATGTACTGGAGAAAACAACAACAACAACAACAGCTTCTCTTCGGCTTCGCTTCTCTTCATTTTTTGTACCCAAGCCTTTTGTATCAACTTTTTAGCCTCTTTTGTGGCAAGAACGATATTATGACACGAGAGCAAAGGCTATGTAATACAATTTATTCCAAATTGACTGATTGCGTAAAACTGGTAATTGTTCGGAAGGGTAATCTGGTTTGGGTATTACTCGACGGCCGTCAGTCACACAGCAAAAGGTTTATCAATTAAGACCGATAGATAGATTGACATTGCTGGCCTGCATGACGTCACAAACCAAATCCATCAGATTCAAAATAATCACTGTTAATTATACACACGTGAATGTATATTGCTCAGTATCGCTTGGAATAAAAATAATTTAATATCCTAAGTAAGATCCTGATTACTCCTCCAACACACACACACACACACACACACACACACACACACACAAACACACACACACACACACACACACACACACACACACACACACACACACACACACACACACACACACACACACACACAACGTTCAATAGTTTTGCTCAGCTGTACAATAAGAATCCTTCATTATCACCCAAATAGTTCAGTTATTGAGCATCAAGACTATGAGAATGTTGAACTGGGCTAAATCGTCTTTGGTTTATAATATTAACTGAAAAGATTCGTCAGCTGTTATCAATCCTCAAACACTGACTACCAATTTCTGTATTATTCTTTATCTACGATCGTTCTTGTAGGAGAGAAACACACCTGACACTGGTCTTACTAAGCTTAATGGATATAGACAGTGCCAGTATTGCAATTAACCTATAAACAGTATCATTCCTGTAAGATGGTATATATTTGGACTAACCTCGGATGATTTACAGTGACTTGGAAAAAACCCTACTTTGTCCAAGGCTACGGAAATAATTGAAACGCTTTATGTGACAGTAATAAAAGGGGGGTGGGTGGTTGGGGGGGGGGGCGCCTTCCGAACACGTCTAATCACCGCAAATTTCGGAGGGTGATTTAAGGACGAAATGTGTGGTCAACAGCATGCTATTTTGACCCATAAATCCAGTACAAATTTCCTATTAATGGGCGGTTCGGTTCGTCCACTCTATTTACACACTAGGGAAAATTATGGCAGGTCTTAAGGGAGAAATTTGGTGTTGGTAAATCTGGAGCAACTGAATCCTCCAAACTATTCCAAGCAACAGAACACCATTATTTTTGTTCTTCTGGTCCTGTTTCCTAGCATACTTTGGAGGAATCAAGGCACTCCAATGTACCAAAAACGAATTACCACCTTAAGGGAAGCAAGATGGTAAAAGTGAAGAATTAGAGTTTACCGATTTCCCCCAAACTGAGCTTCAAAACAACACCTACATCGAGTCAGTCCGTTTCGTGGTGTACATTTGGTGAAGATGTAGCAACCAATTCACCGACAAAAGCACAGACAGGTTCCTTCAAAAGGTGTTCTACGTACAGTCGGTAACATAAATTCGCGTCCATTTTATATACTTAATAATACTAATATGACCAGATAGTTGCATTCTGAACCAGTTTCTATCCTAACAACATGTGTAATTTATCATATGTGAAGTGTATCTGTCATCTCTGCATTCAAGTTGTGTTACTACATCAATATTGCTCATACATACGTACGTAGAAATGAAACGAACTTATGCTGCTGACTGTACATACCAGCAACATTATAATTTGATGGCCAAGTGCTCCTTAATTTCAGTAGACGTATGGGTGTGTACAAAACAAGTTATATATTTGCATAATAAAGTGCAAATTTTCTAACCTGACGGGAATACATCAATCACCTCTGTCCTCATTTTTTTTTTTTTTTTTTCCGGTGAGCATAAATCAAAGCACAAAATGTACAGTCGCGGCACATAATTCTTGACCAGACTTCTCCTTACACCCTGATGAAGGACTATGTGCCGCGATTGTACCAACATCAAATATTTACACGGCTAAGGAATTTATTATCTTCACATCAATAATAATAATCGGTGGACTATGTATGGTCAAGACATATATATATATTTTTTTTTTAAGTCATCGTGTAAAGGAGTATACACAGTTCAAAAGGTCTAAATTTAGTTATATCCCATTACTAGTATGATGTTAAACTTTGACAATATACAGTACAATGTGTTCGTGAATGAGACATTGAGTGTTTCTTCCGGCAGACATTTTCACGGTTTAAAACTGGACAGAAGAAACAATCAAGTCTCCTTCAAAGCCATGCACATAATTGTTCTCCAAGTTCACCATCATATCAAAGAGGCGACAGAACCTTTGACCCCGACTGTACATTTTCGCCAGATCTAGTTAAGACAAAAACAAAAATATAATGAAAAAACAACATACAATTCACTTACCGGTACAAAAAAAAAAAAAAAAAAAAAAAAAAAAAAAAAAAAAAAAAAAAAAAAATTCACTTACTACTATCTATAGATGCTCTACCTATATGTCTATCTGTATTTACGTGCGTCTATCTGTATATACGTGTGTCTATCTGTATTTACGTGTATCTATCTGTGTTTCCGTGTATCTATCTGTATATACGTATGTCTATCTGTATTTACGTATATCTATCTGTTCATCTTTACCTGTATGATAGTGATGCATCTTGGTGGTGTCTGAATCGAGTACCTGGGTAACTGGTTAATTATCTCTGGTATGACTTGGCTGATTGCTTAGTTTGTTCTTTGATTAGTTTGTGTTAGGGGTTGATCATCCATTACTCGCCCAGATAACAAACAAGGCTGTGCTAGAGTGGGTTCGAATCCTCCTCCTCCTCCTCCTCCTCCTCCTTAAGAGTATGAATTTTCTGGAGTCAGCCCTGATAATAGTGAAAAAATACGACTTTGCTATAGGTGAAAAAGTAGTCAGTCGGAATTATTATAAACAAAACATTAATTAATATATGTAAGTGTTCCCTGACGCTTTCACAAAATGATAACTAAGAAAATGTAACCGAAAAACTTAT
>JAWQEG010008722.1:0-25000 GCA_033782935.1 Petrolisthes cinctipes
AGAAGTGGAAAATAAGATAAAGAAGCATAATTATAAGAGACATGGTAAGAAATAGAGAAGAAAGAGAGAGAAGCTGGAGAAGGAGAAGAAAAAGGATGTATGGATGAATATAGCCAGGGGTGAGAGGAGAATGTAGTAAGAGACATGATATAAAAAAGAGAATATGGAAGAAGAGGAAAGAAAAGGAGGAAAAAGGGAGAGAAGCTGGAGAAAGAGAAGAAAGAGGAAGAGGTATGGATGAATATAACCAAGGTGAGAGGAGGGAGAATATGGAGGAAGAGGAAAGAAAATGAGGAAATAGGGAGAGAAGCTGGAGAAAGAGAAGAAGAAGGAGGAAGAGGTATGGATGAATATAGCCAGGGGTGAGAGGAGGGTGTAGTAAGATGGTCGTCAGAAGTCCTCTCACGTCGGTTTCTCTTCTTCATGCACACTCTCTGACTTATACACCTCCTTCCCTTCCTCCTTCCATCCCTCCTGCTTTCATCCTTCCTTTCTGCTTCTTTTCCTCCTGCTTTTATCCTTCCTTTCTGCTTTCATCTTTCCTTCCTTCCTGCTTCCCTCCCTTACCATACCTCTTCATTTACTTCCTATTTTCTTCCTCCTTTCATTCCCTTTACATACAAAAACGTTTACATTCACATCCTTCCTCACCTTCCTTCTCTCTCTCTCTCTCTCTCTCTCTCTCTCTCTCTCTCTCTCTCTCTCTCTCTCTCTCTCTCTCTCTCTCTCTCTCTCTCTCTCTCTCTCTCTCCTCTCTCTCTCTCTCTCTCTTTGCTTGCATTAAGATACACAGCAGAACCTCTCTCTCTCTCTCTTTGCTTCCTTCTGTTTAACCTCCTTAGTTAGACCACCATCGTAGTCCAGGTGTTTGACTTACACTACTCATCCATTCCTGTGTACTGCTTGCATGCCTGCCTGCCTGCCTGCTTAATATCCTACTGGCTTGCTTCCTTCGCATCCTGCCTACTTGCTTCCTTCGCATCCTGCCTGCTTGCTTCCTTCCTTCCTTTCACATCCTGCCTGCCCATGCACCTTTCTGCTTTAACATCCTTCCTGCCTGCCTGCCTGCCTGCCTGCCTGTTTCTTTACTGCCCTATAATTATCTGCCTTCATCTTTACCTCCTCAGACAAGCATCCATCAATCATCCTTTCACAACTCACTCATATTCACTCACCTTTCACAGTGCACCTTATATACCCGGTTACCTACATACTCATGAGTGCATTGTGAACGAATTGGACGCTCCTTTTTCCTGCAAATATTGTCAGGAAACACCCTCTCTGTCGATGCATACTGTTTTGTGACGTAGTGTGGAGGAACCAACAAACCAGTCAGCCACCTCCAATTTTTATCAACAACAAAATCACACCCCCACCTCTATGTACAGAATTCATCGTCATTGCTTTTCGTTTTTTTTTTTTTTTACTTTCATGTAGTTGGAAATGTTTTGGTAATATTCAGCCGTAAATTCCCCTGCCTTTCTATCTGTGTGGAACTGCAAATATCAAGCCAGGCGGAGGGGAGATGCCGACAATTTTCCACGGGTAATTCTTCTTTCCCTACCTCCCTCACTTCCATTCTCTCTCTCTCTCTCTCTCTCTCTCTCTCTCTCTCTCTCTCTCTCTCTCTCTCTCTCTCTCTCTCTCTCTCTCTCTCTCATATTGTACTCCCCTTCCTCCCTCCTGCTCTTTCTCGCTCTTCCTCCCCCTCCTCTCCCCCCCCCCCTCTCTCTCTCTCTCACTCTGCTACCTCCTAGTGTCTTTTCCTCCCTCCCTCATGGTGTCTTCCTCTTATCTCCCTCCACCCCGCTGCTTCTCCATCGTTCTGTTGTGTTCTCTACTCATTCCCTCCCTCAGCGGTACTTCCTCCCTTTCTCCCTCCCTCACTACTGTCTATTCTCCTTTCCATTCGCTTCTGGCTCCTCCCAGCTCCTTCTTCCTTCCACTCTGTTGTTTCTCCCTCACAACACCGAGCCAACAAATACAAATTAATTCCCCAAGGCTGGCTTCCAGTTGAACTGAAATCTTAAGACATTTTTCTTATCTTTTTTTTTTTTAACTTTACAAATAAATGCATCCCGATAGACCCATTAACAAGTCCGGGGGAGAAAGACGAAGGTCGGCAGAGGAAAAAATGAAATATTATGGAAAACATAAAACATGGAGGGTTGACGTCGTATGAAATTCATATCGTTGATTCATTGCACCCCGGCTGTCCCCGGCGCAGGACTGGAGGAACGTGAGTTATTTGGCCCTTGTTGGAGCTGGGGTCTCTGCTGCTCATGCTGCCACGGTCTCAGCTGTTGTTGGGGTCTCAGCTGCTGTTGGGGTCTCAGCTGCTGTTGGGGTCTAAGCTGCTGTTGGGGTCTCAGCTGCTGATGGAGTCTCAGCTGCTGTTGGGGTCTAAGCTGCTGTTGGGGTCTCAGCTGCTGTTGGGGTCTAAGCTGCTGTTGGGGTTCTTTGATGATGTTTGGGGTCTTTGATAATGTTTGGGGCCTTTGATAATGTTGGGGGCCTTTGATGCTGTTCGGGTCTTTGCTGTTGTTGAGGTCTTTACTACTCTTAAGGTTTTTACTGCTGTCTGGGTCTTTTATGCAGTTAGGGTGTTTTTTGGTACTAGAGCAAACAAAGGATCTCTGCTGGTACTGTGTGATTTGCCTTCAAGAAAAGATAACCTCACCTCACATCACCTCATAGTTGACTGGGGTGGGAAAGTTAGTATGATTTTTGAGTGTTCACCTATAGTATAACATTTTATCTCAATACCATCACGATAGCAAACGCGAGTCCTTGTTACCGGAATGTACAACACGAGGAAGACGTTGAAGGTGAGATTCTCTTGTTGGTGAATTTAAGGACAACTGATTCCTCCACAGTATGCCATGCAGGAAACAGAAGACCTCAATGTTACTTTAGTAGGAGTTCTGTTTCGTGGCACAGTTTGGAGGAATCAAGGCGCTACAATCTTTCAAATGTATACTATTTCCTTAAGGGGGTGCGGGAATAGGAGGACAGGCTTGGGGGGGTTTAGGGGGGTGCGGGGGGTTTTGGGGGTGCGGGAATAGGGGGACAGGCTTGGAGGGGGGGGGGGTAGAGGACTGCGGGAATAGGGGAGAGTCTTTTTACCCTCCCCAAGCCTGTCCCCCTATTCCCGTACCCCCCAAACACCCCCCCCCCCCCAAAGCCTGTCCCCCTACTCCCGCACCCCCTTAAATTTCATGGTGGTCTGAAGGAAAAAAAAAAAAAAAGTTGTCTGTGTGAATTAGGAAGGAGGATTCAGCAAGAGTGACGGTGTAATGGTTGACGCGGGACTGGTTCAACTAATTACAGGTAGTACAGTTGGGTGCGGAGGTAATCGCGCCCCACGTTCTGGTCGCGTAATACTGGAAATTTACGAGTGAAGGAACCAAGGTAATGCAGCCGGTGGTTCCCAGGACACACTATATATATATTGTACTGACATCTTTTTTCCTCCATATAATGCGACTTGAGTAACGTTAATTAATGGGGTAATCCACCTTTGGGACATAAGAGTAATTGGTTTCCTCCAAAGTATATGCCAGGAAACACAACAAGATGAATAATAATAATAATAATAATGGTGGACTGTTGCTTGGAATAGTTAAAAGGAGTCAATTGGTCCAGATTTACCAACCAACAGTGTACTATCTCCTTAAGGGGATACTATACTTTTGATAGATTGGAGTGCCTTGATTCCTCCAAAGTATGCCAGGAAACAGACCCAGATGATGAAAAATAATTATATCCTGTTGCCTGGAATAGTTTGGAGGAATGATTTGCTACAGATTTACCAACACTGTACTTCCCCCTTAATGATAACACAATATTCTGAAACTCGTGGAACATTATAAACCTTTCATGTGAGATTATTCAGCACAACCAACTTCGCTACAGTAATATACACCTATATAATATTATCTTTTATATAAGAGTTTGTCTAGGTAAGAATGATATTGTATGTAACTCAACTCATTATCCTATTCAGTGTAATAACAGATTTTGATATAGACAGGACCCATTGGTATTTTTAGGCCCCACTACTCACTATTGTTTTCATGGATATTCTTAAGTCTATTTCTTGCAATAGTGGCAAGAAACAACAATCTTAAATTATAAAATATTTTCAAGAATTTTTTTCTTGGATAGGTCTTGGATAATAACTATTGGATAGGTTAATAAGCTATAAACTTAGAGAGAACGTTTAGACAATGTAATATGAATATTTACCGAAAGTTTACACATCTATAAAAAAAAAGTATCATCACTTATTCAATGTTACCAAAACGTTTACTTTATAAGGAGGAAGAAATGTTATGGTCATTATCCTGGCTTATACCGTATTATTAAACCATGTAGACTTGTTTATCTTAGACCAGCTCCTTCTGTATTGCCAGGCCGTGTATTCCTTATTAAACCTTACGAGTGGAGATGGGGTGGGGGGAGGGGGGGGTGGTGGGGGGATGGGGGGGTGGTGGGAAAGGTGTTGAGTGTGAAGGAGATACATGGAGAGGTGTTGGGTGTGAAGGAGATGTGGGAGAGGTGTGGGGTGTGAAGGAGATGCATGGAGAGGTGTGGGGTGTGAAGGAGATGCATGGAGAGGTGTGGGATGTGAAGGAGATGTGGGAGAGGTGTGGAGTGTGAAGGAGATGAGAGCGGCGGTGTAGGATGTGAAGGAGATGCATGGAGAGGCGTGGGGTGTGAACGCGGCGAGGTGCATGGGGTGGGTTTTAGGGGGCCGACCTGATTATCCCCCCTTCTCCGTCATCAGTTCCCCCCCCCCCTTACACCCACCAGGCACCATTCCCGAAGAACAATGGTGTCGCTGGTGCCTGAGCCCGATGTCATCTCAGATATGCAGATGAGCTAAGACTTGCATATACCACCAGACTGCTACGGAAGGAGGGAGATGGAGAGTGATGTTTACGTGTGGTGGTGGTGGTGGAGGGACTGAGAGGTGGTGGAGAGTGATGCTTATGTGTGGTGGAGGGAGTGAGAGGTGGTGGAGAGTGATGCTTATACGTATGTGGTGATGGTGGTGGTTGTGGTGGGAGTGAGAGGTGGTGGAGAGTGATGCTTACGTGTGGTGATGGTGGTGGTGGGAGTGAAAGGTGGTGGAGAGTGATGCTTACGTGTGGTGGAGGGAGTGAGAAGTGGTGGAGAGTGATGCCTACTTGTGATGGTGGTGGTGGAGGGACTGAGAGGTGGTGGAGAGTGATGCTTATACGTATGTGGTGATGGTGGTGGTGGGAGTGAGGTGGTGGAGAGTGATGCCTACTTGTGAGGGTGATGATGGTGGTGGTGGAGGGAGTGAAAGGTGGTGGAGAGCGATGTCTATTTGTGGTGGTGATTGTGGTGGAGGGAGTGAGAGGTGGTGGAGAGTGATGCCTACTTGTGAGGGTGATGGTGATGGTGGTGGAGGGAGTGAGAGGTGGTGGAGAGTGATGCCTGTGATGGTGATGGTGGTGGTTGCTTGTGGTGTTGGTGGAGAGACTGAGAGTTGGTGGAGTGATGCCTATTTGTGATGATGGTGGTGAGAGGTGGTGGAGAGTTATGCCTGTGATAGTGGTGATGGTGGTGGTGGTGGTTCCTTGTGGTGTTGGTGGAGGTCATATTTGTGATGATGGTGATGGTGATGGTGGAGAGACTGAGTGATGGTGGAGAGTGATGCTTGTGATGGTGGTGATGGTGGATGGAACTAAGAGGTGTTCATGTGTGCCTTAGTGAAAATGACGTTGGTATATTCCATCAATCAGAGTATTTCATAATTACATACAGTATACAGACACATTTTTAATACAGTAAATGCAAAAATATGAGTAGTAAATTATTTTATTCTCTAACGTGTCGAAAACTTCTTACATCCCATCCTTAAAGAGAAAGTGGTGTAATATTTTAAATTTTGTTATGGAAATCTTAGGTACCACATGTATTTAATTCCCAACTATCCAGAAATGAAGATTCTCTCTCTCTCTCTCTCTCTCTCTCTCTCTCTCTCTCTCTCTCTCTCTCTCTCTCTCTCTCTCTCTCTCTCTCTCTCTCTCTCTCTCACATTCATGCAGTTTCTCTTTCCACTTGTCAATATGAAACACTTAATGTATTTATAACCCTCTTGTCTAAAGGCGAGGAATAAATTTTCATCCCGTTTTCCATTAAGCTCAGGTGGATGAAGGAGACGCCAGGCTTGGGAGTGATGGAACCTTATTGGCTTCATCGACAGTGAGGCAATGATTAACTCGATACACAATAGATAGATAGATAGATAGAGTGTGTGTGTTGATTCATATCCTTCATACTATATAGCCTACCCACATAGATATTCCATGCAGTATATATTTTGATAACAGTATAATTCATTGATTCATTTCCTTCATACTCTATACATAGATATTCCAGTATATATTTAGATAACAGTATAGTTCATTGATTCATTTCCTTCATACTATATTATATACCCACATAGATATTCCAGTATATATTTAGATAATAGTATCATGGATTGTAAATTTTATGCAGGGTAAAAAAATACTGCCATATATTTTTTTTTCCATTTCCTTATGTACAAAAATTAAGACACTAAGATTATTGGGCCAGTGTGTATTATAGTTATGTTAGTGAATTGGAAAACTACTGATTCCTCTCAACAGTGCTACAAAACAGATAGTATACTGAGGTACTGTGTTTCCTGGCATGGTCTGGAGGAATCACTATAAAAAATAATAGCCCTCCAGCGTGGAAAAAAAAAAAAAAAAAAAAAAAAATAATAATAATAATAATAATAATAATTCCTAAAGCATTGTAATATTATTTTTCCTGTTTTGTTTGATATCACTCGAGTTGCAAATTGTGATGATTTTTTGGTGATTAATAATAAATAGGAAATATAATAATCAACTGGCGTAAAATATCTAATTGAGAAAATAAATGATAAATGTGAAATAAAAGCAAGCAATTGGCGTAAAATACAATTATTACTCTCATTCCCTCACAACAGGAATATTGTATAAAAAAAAAAAAATGAAAAAAAAATGAAAATAAATAAAAAAAAAAAAAAAACTGAAGCGCGTCCATAAATTACTTAACACTTGCTATATCAAGGGGAAAAATCATGATGGATGACTTATTATAATTGACAGCAGACGTTCGATTACCCACAGTGATGAGTGATAGAATCCTCATGATACCAACCCTACCCCCTTTAACACACAAGTCATTAATATACTTAAATAATTATAGAGAATTCGCATATATACTTCGGCCCCTATCAGTAATTACAGCTATTAAAAATTATTAGATATTTAAATGTAGATTCTTCTTATTTTTTTTTTTTTTTTTGTATACACTAATTATTTTTGGAACACTATTATTATGTTCCTAGTTTAGTAATTATGTAAATTATGTACAGTCGGTAAAAAAAGTATTGATACCACCCTTATATTGATATTAACTATAACTATCCATAGGGAATTACAATACTTTTTTTCCTGACTGTACTATAATTATATAGATTATATAAGTATTTTCATTTTAGAGGCAAGGAAATTTTTTTTGTATGTATTATTGTGGTTTGATTATTGTTGTTTATTTATATATACTTCACCTCCTCATATATTTTACCTGTATATTGTATTCTATCTTGTTTTATGTCTCGTTTCTTTCGCCTTTCCTTGTACAGTCGGCCTCAGGAATTCGTATACACCACTGTGACAAAAATGGTTCGAAACAACTATCAAACTTCACAGAAACTCACTTTAGTTAACTTCAGTCTATCTCCCCGTCCACCAATTCTATATATATATTATAATTCACGGATTGCAAACACCTCATCATAACTGTCTACCTGTCAATTCTGTCAATCTTATCAAACCATCCATCCGTCAGTCCGTCCATCCCATTTGTTCGCCCATAAGCCCCATCCGTCCGTCCGTCCATCCGTCCTTCCCATCTGTTCACCCATAAGCCCCATCCGTCCGTCCGTCCGTTCGTCCGTCCGTCCGTCCGTCCGTCCGTCCGTCCCATCTGTTCACCCATAAGCCCCATCTGTCCATCCGTCCGTCCGTCCCATCTGTTCACTCATAAGCCCTGTCAGGTCCATCCGTCTGTCCGTCCATCCGTCCGTTCCATCTGTTCACCCATAAGCCCCATCCGTCCGTCCGTCCCATCTGTTCAACCATAAGCCCCATCCGTTCGTCCATCCGTCCGTCCGTCCCATCTGCTCACACATAAGTCCCATCGTTCTACTTCTTTATATATGTGTCTGTTCTGTCTGGCTCGTGCACTTATCATCCCTTCGTCCTTCAGTCCATCCAAGGCCCTCCATACGACCTTTGTGGCTACCTTCATCTTAGCCCTGTGTGTGTGTGTGTGTGTGTGTGTGTGTGTGTGTGTGTGTGTGTGTGTGTGTGTGTGTGTGTGTGTGTGTGTGTGTGTGTGTGTGTGTGTGTGTGTGTGTGTGTGTGTGTGTGTGTGTGTGTGTGTGTGTGTGTGTGTGTGTGTGTGTGTGTGTGTGTGTGTGTGTGTGTGTGTGTGTGTGTGTGTGTGTGTGTGTGTGTGTGTGTGTGTGTGTGTGTGTGTGTGTGTGTGTGTGTGTGTGTGTGTGTGTGTGTGTGTGTGTGTGTGTGTGTGTGTGTGTGTGTGTGTGTGTGTGTGTGTGTGTGTGTGTGTGTGTGTGTGTGTGTGTGTGTGTGTGTGTGTGTGTGTGTGTGTGTGTGTGTGTGTGTGTGTGTGTGTGTGTGTGTGTGTGTGTGTGTGTGTGTGTGTGTGTGTGTGTGTGTGTGTGTGTGTGTGTGTGTGTGTGTGTGTGTGTGTGTGTGTGTGTGTGTGTGTGTGTGTGTGTGTGTGTGTGTGTGTGTGTGTGTGTGTGTGTGTGTGTGTGTGTGTGTGTGTGTGTGTGTGTGTGTGTGTGTGTGTGTGTGTGTGTGTGTGTGTGTGTGTGTGTGTGTGTGTGTGTGTGTGTGTGTGTGTGTGTGTGTGTGTGTGTGTGTGTGTGTGTGTGTGTGTGTGTGTGTGTGTGTGTGTGTGTGTGTGTGTGTGTGTGTGTGTGTGTGTGTGTGTGTGTGTGTGTGTGTGTGTGTGTGTGTGTGTGTGTGTGTGTGTGTGTGTGTGTGTGTGTGTGTGTGTGTGTGTGTGTGTGTGTGTGTGTGTGTGTGTGTGTGTGTGTGTGTGTGTGTGTGTGTGTGTGTGTGTGTGTGTGTGTGTGTGTGTGTGTGTGTGTGTGTGTGTGTGTGTGTGTGTGTGTGTGTGTGTGTGTGTGTGTGTGTGTGTGTGTGTGTGTGTGTGTGTGTGTGTGTGTGTGTGTGTGTGTGTGTGTGTGTGTGTGTGTGTGTGTGTGTGTGTGTGTGTGTGTGTGTGTGTGTGTGTGTGTGTGTGTGTGTGTGTGTGTGTGTGTGTGTGTGTGTGTGTGTGTGTGTGTGTGTGTGTGTGTGTGTGTGTGTGTGTGTGTGTGTGTGTGTGTGTGTGTGTGTGTGTGTGTGTGTGTGTGTGTGTGTGTGTGTGTGTGTGTGTGTGTGTGTGTGTGTGTGTGTGTGTGTGTGTGTGTGTGTGTGTGTGTGTGTGTGTGTGTGTGTGTGTGTGTGTGTGTGTGTGTGTGTGTGTGTGTGTGTGTGTGTGTGTGTGTGTGTGTGTGTGTGTGTGTGTGTGTGTGTGTGTGTGTGTGTGTGTGTGTGTGTGTGTGTGTGTGTGTGTGTGTGTGTGTGTG
This sequence comes from Petrolisthes cinctipes, assembly GCA_033782935.1. NCBI lineage: Eukaryota > Metazoa > Arthropoda > Malacostraca > Decapoda > Porcellanidae > Petrolisthes > Petrolisthes cinctipes. The sequence goes on from JAWQEG010008722.1 coordinate 9,716, forward strand.
TGTGTGTGTGTGTGTGTGTGTGTGTGTGTGTGTGTGTGTGTGTGTGTGTGTGTGTGTGTGTGTGTGTGTGTGTGTGTGTGTGTGTGTGTGTGTGTGTGTGTGTGTGTGTGTGTGTGTGTGTGTGTGTGTGTGTGTGTGTGTGTGTGTGTGTGTGTGTGTGTGTGTGTGTGTGTGTGTGTGTGTGTGTGTGTGTGTGTGTGTGTGTGTGTGTGTGTGTGTGTGTGTGTGTGTGTGTGTGTGTGTGTGTGTGTGTGTGTGTGTGTGTGTGTGTGTGTGTGTGTGTGTGTGTGTGTGTGTGTGTGTGTGTGTGTGTGTGTGTGTGTGTGTGTGTGTGTGTGTGTGTGTGTGTGTGTGTGTGTGTGTGTGTGTGTGTGTGTGTGTGTGTGTGTGTGTGTGTGTGTGTGTGTGTGTGTGTGTGTGTGTGTGTGTGTGTGTGTGTGTGTGTGTGTGTGTGTGTGTGTGTGTGTGTGTGTGTGTGTGTGTGTGTGTGTGTGTGTGTGTGTGTGTGTGTGTGTGTGTGTGTGTGTGTGTGTGTGTGTGTGTGTGTGTGTGTGTGTGTGTGTGTGTGTGTGTGTGTGTGTGTGTGTGTGTGTGTGTGTGTGTGTGTGTGTGTGTGTGTGTGTGTGTGTGTGTGTGTGTGTGTGTGTGTGTGTGTGTGTGTGTGTGTGTGTGTGTGTGTGTGTGTGTGTGTGTGTGTGTGTGTGTGTGTGTGTGTGTGTGTGTGTGTGTGTGTGTGTGTGTGTGTGTGTGTGTGTGTGTGTGTGTGTGTGTGTGTGTGTGTGTGTGTGTGTGTGTGTGTGTGTGTGTGTGTGTGTGTGTGTGTGTGTGTGTGTGTGTGTGTGTGTGTGTGTGTGTGTGTGTGTGTGTGTGTGTGTGTGTGTGTGTGTGTGTGTGTGTGTGTGTGTGTGTGTGTGTGTGTGTGTGTGTGTGTGTGTGTGTGTGTGTGTGTGTGTGTGTGTGTGTGTGTGTGTGTGTGTGTGTGTGTGTGTGTGTGTGTGTGTGTGTGTGTGTGTGTGTGTGTGTGTGTGTGTGTGTGTGTGTGTGTGTGTGTGTGTGTGTGTGTGTGTGTGTGTGTGTGTGTGTGTGTGTGTGTGTGTGTGTGTGTGTGTGTGTGTGTGTGTGTGTGTGTGTGTGTGTGTGTGTGTGTGTGTGTGTGTGTGTGTGTGTGTGTGTGTGTGTGTGTGTGTGTGTGTGTGTGTGTGTGTGTGTGTGTGTGTGTGTGTGTGTGTGTGTGTGTGTGTGTGTGTGTGTGTGTGTGTGTGTGTGTGTGTTCTCCTGACCAAATATAACACGTGGCAGCCTCAGGTGAATTTTATGGCCAGATGTGAGTGAGTGAATGAGTGAGTTTCCGTGTGTGTGTGTGTGTGTGTGTGTGTGTGTGTGTGTGTGTTTAAGTATGCACCTGTTCTCTAAATACAGTGTTTGGTAAGATCGCTAAAGAGTCCCAAGTATATTACCATCCAGTTCTTTATGTCATTTATACTGCTATACATCCTGTTTAATATATTTATAATGAAAATAATATATGCTATGATTTATCTATATGGAAAACCAGTACTTGCCTTAACATAGTGTGTGTACTCGTTATAGTTAATGGAAGATGAATATTAAGTCTTATTTTGCTTTTTGGTATCATCTAAAATATTTATTGTTACTTTAAATCCTCAGTGTTTTCATTTCATAGTTACACATTTTAGAAAGCATTAAAAATTGGTGGGTTGCTCTTTGTGTTATCACTCCTCAGTCGGGAATATAGCAAAATACATATATACATATAATTATATACATGCATACATAAACACAAACTTACATATTGCTCTCGCCGCCAGAGGCAATACATCACTTCCTTTCCGCACAATTATTTACAGTCAAGCCTCGGGGGAATAAAAAGTGAAAAGAGTATTTCAGGAATTCCAAGGATCTCACCACCGCCTCCACCACCACCACGCGGCTTCTCCCTTCTCCCTTCTAAACCGTTTTTTGAGAGTCGACTTTGAATTTAAATTGATTTATAAAGACGAATGTGGCGGGAGCGAGCGGTAATGTATGATTCAAATGCAAGGCAATAGATCTCCGGCTGTGTCTAAGAAGATTTAGAGGAGTTCTTGCTAATGGTTATAAAATGTTGGGAATTTCTGGTTTCCATTTGGCCTGATGTATTGGTTGGTATCGAAGGGAGTGGGAGTGGGAAAAAATTCATATTGGGTCCCTCTTACCACCACCACCACCACCCCCACTTACACTCTCCACCACCAACCCCATCACCTCCCCATTTCGACCACACTCCACCAGACCACCACCACCACTCGCTTCCACTCTCCACCACCTACAGCTCCATCACCAACACCACCACCACCACCACCACTCACTTCCACTCTCCACCACCTACACCACCAACACACCAAACCCCAACCCCAATTCAACACCCACCACCACCTCCCCATCCCCAACCCCACTTCAACACCCACCACCACCCCCACCTTTTCCTTCCGCTACCCCTATACGACTACCTCTACCACCTACCCGTTTTTTTTATATCCACTTCCCTCTGCCGTTTCCCTCACTCTCCTTCCTCCCACCACATCCTTTCATCCTCATCTATATTTCTCTACCTTTGCTCCCTTTCCTTCCTTCCCTCCATTCCTCTTTCATCAAATATATAGCCTACTCCAGTCCCCTCACCCTCTTATTCCATCTTCTCCTCATGCCTCCCCCCCCCTTCCTCCACCTTCTCCTCGTACCCCCCCTCCCCCTCCACCTTCCTCAAAGACTCTTCCCTCCACCTACACCTTCCTTCACGCCCTTCTCCTCTTTCTTCACGACACTCATTCCCCTTCCTTCACACCTCATCCCCTTCCCTCAAGCCCCCTCCCCTTCTTTCACGACACTCCTCTTCCTTCAAAATACTTCCCTTCTTTCACACCTCCTCCCTTTCCCTCAAGCCCCCTCCCCTTCTTTCACGACACTCCTCTTTCTTCACGACACTCATTCCCCTTCCTTCACACCTCCTCCCCTTCCCTCAAGCCCCCTCCCCTTCTTTCACGCCCCCTCTTCCTTCACGCCCACTCCCCTTCCATCAGGCCCCATCCCTCCCACCTCCGCCACCCACTTTATTTTTTATCGTCCCTCAGACTAAAAAAAAAAAAAAAAAAAAAAAAAATACTCCTCAATCTTACCCACCATTGCCCCACATATTCCTCCTTGCCATTAACCTCCCCTCCTTTTCTCAATCTTCTTCCATCTTTCTTCTTCCACCTCCACCACAGCCACACCCACACTCATCTCCCACACTCACTTCCACCCCACACCTACCTCCAACACTCACTTCCACAACTACACCCGCCTCCCACCTCCATAACTACACCCACACTCACTTCCACCCTACACCCGCCTCCCACCTCCACAACTACACCCACACCCACCTCCACAACTACACCCACACTCACTTCCACCCCACCTCCACACCCACACCAACCTCCACAACTACACCCACACCCACCTCCCACACTCACTTCCTCCCCACACTCACTTCTTCCCCACACTCACTTCTTCCCCACACTCACCTCCCCACCCACCATAGTAGCGGTTCGAGAATTGTTCAACCAAACTTTAGCGGAACCTTCACAACTCCAGTGTCATGTTTCAGAGATTGATGAATAGAGTCACTCGTTGTTTAGGTAAGTTTTGGTTCGTGATTTCTACTTGATTTAGGTGTTTGTTTCCTTATACACATGCAGTTCATATTTGTTTCTTACTTAAGGGTGATATATTTCCATTCTTACTTGATTTTTTTTCGTGTATATATTTTATGCTAAGTTAAAAGTAATACCGGTATGTATTTTTCACGTGTATTACGAAAATCTATTAGCACATTATAACCTGGGTATTATTACCTTTTATTATGTTGAACATCTTTGATGGAACTCACGGAATATTATTATATCAATATTTTTTTCAATAGAATTTCGGTATATTGCCACGAATGCGTTTTCATCTGCATTTTTTCTGACATATATTTGTGTGTCTTTTGCATAGTAAATGTATTATTGCATTTTCCTCGACTTAGGCTGTTAAACTCATTCTTCATCTCCATATCTCTGAATACTTATGCATTTTTGTATATGAGTTAACAGTGTGATTTGCAATTTGTATGATGACTAATATTGGTATTTCTTTTTCTACAGGTAAGACTTGTGCTTCACCGAGGCTCGAACACAGTTAAGAATGTAAGTGTTTGTTGATATTTGCCTTCATTGAATTTACCAGAATATCAAGGCTGCACGCACTACTAAAGATCATCCTGTAATTAGTTGACTATAATGACAAAAAACTAAGGTAATTTTCCCCACCCTACATTCCTCTTTTTTTAAATTCCGTGTTCCTAAGACATCAGGTACTCGAATCTTGTCGAGGTTGCTAAGACAGTGAGCTATACAAATGAGGTTTCTCTGAGCGATTATGCCTTCTGAAAATTAAATCGATTCCCTTCAGCAATAATTATCTTTAAATCCTTGTTGCCTGTATTCTCCACAACTCTTAATTAATATAGCATGAACATTTTTGTAACCTATCATGTCCATAATTCCTTCTTGAACAAATTTCTTGAGGAAAATCTTACCTCTACTTTTACACTTCAGTATTATAATTATCCCTGTAAATTATACCTAGGCCTATCATCATTTTTAAGTCATCACGAGTATGAAATTTACCATGCCGTCGTAATATTATGGGGCCATCCTCAGTATAATTCTTCACCGTTGTATCATAATTATCTTAGCGATATAATTTACCCCTTGGTCTTAAACTGCGGTGGTATCATAGTAATTGACCATCACCAACTCTAGCCTTATAACTAACTAACTGGTTCAAGGTTCCGTGTGGCCCTTTCTGAGCACCGTATACCTCATTCTTATACGCCGTGATGGTACCAACTCCCACTCGACCCCTTCCTCCCCCGGCCGGTACTTACTTAGCGATCCGTAAATTCATAGCCGTCGATAAGGAGGCAAGATATAACCCTCTGGTTCTTCTATCTGTGTATATCTGGCGGCCTGACCTGACTGGGGATAGCGGTCGAGGGCGATATAAAGTGATAAATAAGAGAAAGGGTCGTGGGTTGCGTAAGTATAATCATGTGGCCGAGTTTTACTTTCTCTGGTCTCTGTATAGCCTAAAAGAATATCAGGGTACAAATGCTTACAAAAATATAGTGGTAATAAAAACGCATGAATTTCTGCTAATTTCTTGGACACCGTGTTTAGGAGAGGGACTTTTTTCAATAGAGGATACCACAGAGCCACTACTATAATACACCCTATATATATATTTTATGCCCTTAAGTAATGTATATCTGATTATTGATGTTGTTATTGTAATTTTATCCTATTTGTACAGCTATATCACAGGCGTTGATGTGCATTTTGTACCGTATTCTTTTTCTGTCTTGCTGAGGGCCTACCGTTTACTGAACCTGATCATGGGCCTATTTATATGCATATTGGGGCATCAGGCAGAGGTCCATAAATTTAGGCTCACACGGTGATACGATTGATCACAACGTCCATGATTATAATTGCCTCCATGCTTGGTCGGTCAGGCAGATGAGGGAGGATCGAGTGAGGTTCATTCCTAGCATCTGCCACCCAGCCGATCTCCCTCACACACACACACACACACACACACACACACACACACACACTATGCCTAACAGAGTCGTCTGGCAGTATACGAGCCTAGCCATGTCGTGGAAATTGTTGGTTTTTAGACAGCGAAAATTGGTACATTCAAATGGAGAAAATATGAAAACATAAACAAAATTATTTATCGAGAGGAAAATAGAGGCGGTGGTCCTGGGCTCGGCGCCTCCATCTTGTGTACAAGAAATAGTTTTCATTTCCCTTTGCAGGAATTGCCATATAGCCTACGCCGGATTACAGACATAAGCGGAATTTATTTCGGCGGGTTGGTGAGGTATTTTTTTTTCCTTTTTTTTGTATGTTTCAGGATATTGCGTCCCAAGTGAAGGGTATACATCACGTAAGGCGAGATAACTTGCTACACAACCGTAAAAGCCTATACACAATAATGGATAGAAATAGATGGTCCCCGTATGGCATCACGAGGGTCATCCATCTCCACGGGCAGTCGTAAATCTCACAGCTGATTGGTGGACGCTCAGCACCCTCCCTTCCTCCCCACCCTTAAGCCTCCCTTCCTCCCCACACACCTTACCCTTACCCACCCCTTCCCTCCATACCTCCCCCGCCGTCGCCATGGTTACCAGCCTTGGAGTATCGCGGCAACAGCTTCGTCTGGGACCGCTGTAAGGAAGTGCTTTATGGTCCTCTTCGCTTCGGTGTGTGTGTATGTTTTTTTTCCGTCTATATTTTTTCATCGCCGGTTCTGTATAGCTAGATAATATTTTTCCAAGGTCGATCTGAGACTAGGGTAAGGAAGGGTGTATTAAAATCTCGCTTCTCATCCTTCCCTCAACTCCCTCCCTCCCTCCCTCTCTCTCGCAAGGAAAAGTTTTAGACGGCTGCTGCTGCTGTTGTTGTTGTTGTTGTTGTGTGACAAGTTCCCTAATTGTCGCCGCTTGTTTTCGTCAGAGCGGCGGCGTGCAATTAAGTTAATGGAACTATTACACTCACCTTCTCCCAAATAGTAATTAGCGGATGGGCGACAGGAACGTAGATCGATGACGTAAAACCGGAGGAGGAGGAGGAGGAGGAGGAGGAGGAGGAGGAGGAGGAGGAGGTATAGTCCAATCAAAATAACAAAGCAGAAGGTGTAGACTGAACGCACCGTGTGTAGGCTCAAGACGCCGATATTTTATAATGATTTGTTTCTCTTTCTGGCGTTGGTTAGCGGCGGTGTCAGATGTATGTGTGTATAGTGTGTGTTTAGTAATTGAAAAGGCAGTGGCAGATGTATGTATGTATATTATGATGTCTTTAGTAATTGAAAAGGCAATGACAGATGTATGTGTATAGTGTGTGTCTAGTAATTGAAAAGGCAGTGTCAGATCTACTGTATGTATATTATGATGTCTTTAGTAATTGAAAAGGCAATGACAGATGTATGTGTATAGTGTGCATGTTTAGTAATTGAAAAGGCAATGTCAGATGTATATATATGATTTATAGTGCATTTAGTAGGTTAATTGAGACGCTGAAAGAGGATGTTTTAATTCATGTCTCGCGTGAATCAGAAGCGACTTTGAACGGAAGAAAACAATTATTGATGTAAGAATCTGTGACTCGAGTGTATTACATTTTATTAAATTTGTCTTGGGGATAAATGTAGGATATATTACTTTGATCAATTCGAATATCGTTGTGGGGTTGTTTTGCCATAATTATCACACAAGTATTGAAGTTAATTTTTTATATTTCTTTTTCTATTTCTCTTTTTCTATTTCTTTTATTAAATTCACGCAAAAATGATACCGTTTGTACTGTATATATATATAAATACTTAATGTGTTTGCGAGTGTCTCATGTCTGGTGTAAGGAATTCTAAAGAAGTGTGTGTGTGTGTTGTAGGGAATTCTGAAGAAGTGTGTGTGTGTTGTAGGGAATTTTGAAGACGTGTGTGTAAGTGTGTGTGTTGTAGGGAATTTTGAAGAAGTGTGTGTGTGTTGTAGGGAATTCTGAAGACGTGTGTGTTGTAGAGAATTCTGAAGAAGTGTGTGTGTGAGTGTGTGTGTGTGTGTGTGTTGTAGGAAATTCTGAAGAAGTGTGTGTGTGTGTTGTAGGGAATTCTGAAAAAGTGTGTGTGTGTGTGTGTAAGGTCGTGATCTTGTTTATGTTGTGACCAGCGCCTTCATTTGAGCCATTTTTCAAGACATGTATCTCTATTTACATGTATCTCTATTTACCCAGTGTTCATCCGCCACTTATATATACCCAGCTCCTATAAACCATCCCTGGCCTGAATATGAATTAGTTGTAATATCCCTTTCTTTGGACAGTAGATGAAAACATGGAAAAATTAAATCGGGGATGCAATTTGAAACTTCTTGCATCAATCGTTAAAGGTTCAAGAGAGAGAGAGAGAGAGAGAGAGAGAGAGAGAGAGAGAGAGAGAGAGAGAGGAAATTCGCCCGAACTGAACTCTGTGGTTAATTAAAGAGGAATTTGAGCTTGGTATGTTTGGAGGGAAAAAGTTTACAACCGGATGTTCGAATTGGTCTGAATGTTGTGTAAAACTAATTGGGCTTTTATAGGCTACATGTGCTGGGTATTGTGATCGGGCGTATATATATATATCTGTATGTGTATATGTGTGTATGGTTTGTATGTATGCATGTATACTTTATATGATGCTGTATATAGGCGGTGACAAGAATATATTAGTTATTTGTTATCAACGGGAAAAATATTACGCAGGTCATGATTTACATTTTACAAGAATGTTTTAATTACTAGTTATGAACGGGAAATACATTACGCAGGTCATGATTAACATTATACAAGAATGTTTTATTGTAGTTACTTGTTATCAACGAAAAAAACATTACGCAGGTCATGATTTACATTTTACATACATAATTATAATCAGTCATATATTAATAACTACTCGCGTTTGAGGTACAACTTTTCATATACTTAAAGCGACAATTCTCACTCATATTTATTTTGCACATTCAGTTTGCCAGATCTTTAGTTTAGATGGGGATGTAAAATTCTACTATTCCTTTCAGCAGATATATCTTTAAACTTAATCATGCATATCTGTGTTTTATTTTTGCATGTGTAGTTAATAGTTATATGTTGACATAAACCTATATATATAATTATATTTGTAGTCCATTACCTTTTCCTTTCTATCAAAAATTCTGTTCATGTGATATGGAAAACATTACTCAAGCAACTACAAAATTATTATGGAAAACATTATATATACTTAAGCAACTACAAAAGTATGATGAATTTAAATCGGTCTCACACTTAGTTTCAATTTGGAGACATAATATTGGAGACGAACATAGCCAAGCGTTCATTGGTCCATTAACTAAGAGGGTATTGGGTTGTGATTGGCCAGGACACACACACACACCCACCCACCCACGTTTCCTAATGGGCCTTTATTTTTTCCCGTCCCGCCTCCCGGTTCATTGTCAACCCATATAGGCCTAGAAGCTAATGGCTGTCCCGTTCACTTGACAAAAAAGAATGATTGATTACATTTGATGGGGAGAGAGAATATATATAGGTGTTGTTGAATGATGCATGATGTTCACTGTTGGTCTTACGGATGTTGTGAGTTGATGTAGGAAGGCTGCTTATTTAAAGTTACAATATTAACACAGAATGATATATCACTAACTAAAATGGTTGTTCGATACACAAAATGGTGAACATACATACGTATTTATATATTATGTTATCGTTTTGTTTATATTGCTAGTGATTAAGATATTAACAACGTATAGTTTCACACTGTACTTAACGAATATCCATCTGATGTGACGTCATAAATGTTATTTCCGTACGAACAAAGCGAAGCCTGAACGATCAACATGTGATTTATTTCCTACCCTATCAAGTTAATTGAAAGACCCAATTCTGGAGAACTTTACGAAGGTTAAGACAATAACATACATAAAAGCGTATTGTTCTTACCGAGGGACTTGTACTTAGAGTATCAGTAGAGAAAACAAATAGCACAGTTTTTATTTTTTTTTATTTTTTTTTTTTTTAAGTTCCCTATTTACCTTCAATACAAACCCCAACACTCTGGGGAACTCTGCCGCTAAAGGCCATGAAGTTATTTGATACAAGGTGGTATATTAACATGAGTAAATATATGTCAAGAATATCCCACGGTAACTAGTAAATACATTAGGCCTCCCTTAACGTAGTCGTGCTCTCACTCGTTTTCTTTGATGAGATATAGGCCTATAGTGAGTCCTCTTTCCACCAGCCTACCTACAACAACAGCGGGCCACGGTCGGCTGTACACAACACACACGTAACCCCAGCCAGGAATACTCACTCACTCACTCACTCACTCACTCTGTTAACTCAGCTTTAAGGGGGAAGTTTTGTGTAGGAAAATCTGGAGCAACTGAATCCTCCAAGCTATTCCAAGCAACAGAACACTATTATTTTCGCTCTTCTGGTCCCGTTTCCTAGCATACTTTGGAGGAATCAAGGCACTCCAATGTACCAAAAAAGAATTACCACCTTAATACTCTTATACTTTTTTTTTTAATATTCAGCTGGTCAGTGTTAATGTGTGTGGTCTTTATATATATCTCTTCGCCAATGTTGTGTTGTGGTCTGTCTGTCTGTCTGTCTATTTATATGTCTGTCTGTCCGTCTGTCCGTCTGTCTATATGTCTGTCTGTCTGTCTGGCCGAACGCAACAATTACACGCAGCAGCTGGGTAAACGATGATAATAATAAAGCTTTCCTTGTCAATATATAATTTTACGACCTGCTCGAATCATGCACAATCACCTCGCACTATGATTTCACGACAGATGCTCAGACACCACCAATAATTATTCACGCATGACACGTATTATACTTCCACGGTAAAGAGTCATACTGAAAGCACTTATCGGTAAAATTTATGTATACTGTAATGTCCACACCATAACCATGCATGCAATATTTCAATCAATTATGCTAGTTGTTATATTTTCATTTTTTATATTTTTTTTTATTGGTGTATGGTTTTGGTCGTTCTTTTCCACACACCTTTTATAATTATTTTTTTGTATTTTCCATTTTGTGTGTGTGTGTGTGTGTGTGTGTGTGTGTGTGTGTGTGTGTGTGTGTGTGTGTGTGTGTGTGTGTGTGTGTGTGTGTGTGTGTGTGTGTGTGTGTGTGTGTGTGTGTGTGTGTGTGTGTGTGTTCGTATACCTATGTATTTACTCATTCTTCTTTATTTACATGTTCCTTCATTTACCTTTTATGTTTTACTTTATATTTTCTCATGCCTTCAATAACACCTCTCTATTTTCTATCTATATTTTACTGTTTCTTCATTTACCTAATCCCATATCGGTAATTATTCATTGTTATTTAATTATTTATTTTTATTCTATTTGTCATAATTATAATACTCCTTGGATTTAGTTGTATATTCATCATTAATGCTGGCTCTACTAATACATAAGTTGCATTTACCAGTTTTTAGTTATTATAAAGATTATTTTTGAGTTATGATAATATTTTTTTTTTTTTTTAGTTTGTGTGTTTGTGGGTGAGTTGACCAAGACTACATAAATAATATAGCCTGGCCTATATGACTTTTAATACTTGCTCTACGAATACTTAAGATGCATTTACAAGTTTTTTTAGTTAATATAATGGATTTGTTTAGAGTACAATTGTGTGTTTGTGTTTCCGTGCATGGGTGAGTTGACCAAGCCTGCATGCATAAAAAATTGTGTTTCCGTGCATGGGTGAGTTGACCAAGCTTGCATGCATAAATAATTACATAGTCTGGTCTGCTTGCATGACGTAACTCTCGGGGAAGCAAGCGGCAATAAGCGTGAGTCATTACTTAGGTTGATGTGTCTTTACTGTGCATGATTACACACACATGAAGTATATGGTTAAGCTGAGTGATGGTAGAGAGTTAGACCCCTTTCCCTCCTCTCTCTTTCTCTCTCTCCTCTCTCTCTCTCTCTCTCTCTCTCTCTCTCTCTCTCTCTCTCTCTCTCTCTCTCTCTCTCTCTCTCTCTCTCTCTCTCTCTCTCTCTCTCTCTCTCTCTCTCTCTCTCTCTCTCTTTTCCATGCACTTTCCCTCCCTCCTTCTTCCACTTTCTCCCTCTTCCTTCCATGCACTTTCCCTCCCTCCCTCACTCTTCCACTTTCCCTCCCTCCCTCACTCTTCCACTCTCTCTCTCTCTCTCTCTCTCTCTCTCTCTCTCTCTCTCTCTCTCTCTCTCTCTCTCTCTCTCTCTCTCTCTCTCTCTCTCTCTCTCTCTCTCTCTGCGGTACAACACACGTCTCACCCGTTTATTTTCATTCATTACACAGCGCTGAGCCGAGCCACCATTTTTGAGAGGGAACAGTTTTGGTCGGGGAAAAATAAGCTTTGGGCTCCTATGCTGCCTGCCTGCCTCGACCCATTCACCACCCACTTCCCCACTGGCTAGACTGGTGTGTGTTGTGTGTGTTGTGTGTGTGTGTGTGTGTGTGTTGTTACGATTTTTTTTTTTTAAGTTCCCAAATTAAAGGAAGATATGGGATTTTTTTTTTTTAAGTAAGCTAGAGTGTGTGATTTTTTTTTTTTTTATTGTGAGGGCGTGGGATTTCTTTACTATAAGGCGTGGAAATGCATTTTTTTGTGAGGTCGCGGGATTTGTGTGTGTGTGTGTGTGTGTGTGTGTGTATGTGTGTGTGTGGCCGTGGGATTGTGTGTATTTTTTTTTCTTTCCTTCCTTTTTTCGCAAGGGCGTGGGGTTACTCTTTTTTTTTTATTTCTGGTGAGGGCGTGTGATTGTCTGTGTGCGTGTGTTGGTCTTGAGTAATGCCACGTCAGGACTCGGACCCAAAAAACTCTGATTAGTGTGAGCAACTCCGGGACAAGAACACTCGTAAACCACGGCTGTGTCTACCTCGCCCGCGGGAGTGACGCCGTGGACGAAATGACACGCCCTCCCACGCACGAACACACACACATGCCCCCCTACGCACGCACGCACACACACACGCCCTCCTACGCTCGCACACACACACGCACTCCCACACACGCACACACACACACTCACCCTCCCACGCACGCACACACACATGCCCTCCTACGCACGCACACACACACACAAGCACTCATGCAATTCCCCACTCACACAGACAATTCCATGGATGATAGATAACACATGAGTACGTAACTATGTATGCATTCACACACGCACGCACGCAAACCCACCAAGCGGACACACACACACACACACACACACACATTTCCATGAACGGCAATACACTCGTAGCACTCACACAGCCAATTTCGCACACACACATACACACACCTGCACACTTCTGCACGCGCCTTCACTTGCATGCCTCACACACCCACACAATCCTTCACCCTCCTTCACACACCCACACACACAAATTATGAAGACGATTTGAGATTCAACTTAACATTACTTCTATATTAAAAAGCGATATTGCACGGCGGGCCTTGTATCAGCGTCCTTCCACTGAGAACGAAAAAAAAAAAAAAAAAAAATTACTTCTGTCAACTTTGAAGGCATTGTTTGCTTTGGCCTGACATCCCATTAAATTTTAGTGTTTTGTATTATATTTAAAAACTTCCACAAGGTATTTTCTCAGGAACTGATATTGCATTATATATATAACTTTTGCTTAGAAATTTTCTGTATTTTATTTTTTTGTTTTTTTTAGTTTTCAATTTTATTTCTATCTTGCATGCACTGAAGCCGCCATGCATGGATTAAAATCTCCCATGCACCCATGAGGCATCGAAACAAAAACTGGGAAAGCAGAATAATTAATTACAAGTTGATCACCTCTGCCACCAACCACACTTCAACCACACCTCTGTTAGTTGTTGTTGTTGTTGTTGTTGTTGTTATTTATACCTTACACGGGTCAGTATACACGGGGGGGGGGGGGGGTCCGGAAATTATGTCACCCCCTTGTTTGTTTACCTCTTGGCACCTGGACCATTAACTGCGGCCATCCTCTTCCAATACTAAGGGTGATTTATTTTGTGGCAATTTGCATATATATTTTTTTTACCTATTTTACATTAATTAATCTCCATCAGGGCCGCGGAGCTAATCTGCATATTTAAAACAACTGGCGCTAATTTACGCCCCCGGGTGATGTGTTCCAGCCTGGGAATTTAATCAAACGTGTAACAGCGGCGGGTAATAGATCAACCAGGACCCACTCACCCACACACAACCCTCCTTCCTTCCTTCCTTCCTTCCTTCCTTCCTTCCTTCCTCTATCTCTTCCTTCCTCTATCTCTTCCTTCCTCTATCTCTTCCTTCCTTCCTTCCCTCCCTCTTCCTTCCTCTTATCTCTTCCTTCCTTCCCTCCTTCCTTCCTTCCTTCCTCCCTCTCTCCCTCTTATCTCTTCCTTCCTTCCCTCCCTCCCTTCCTCTTATCTCTTCCTTCCTTCCTTCCTTCCTTCCTTCCTTCCTTCCTTCTTTCCCTCCCTCTCTCCCTCTTATCTCTTCCTTCCCTCCTTCCTTCCTTCCCTCCTTCCTTCCTCCCTCTCTCCCTCTTATCTCTTCCTTCCTTCCTTCCTTCCTTCCTACTTATCTCTTTCTTCCTTCCCTTCTTCCTTCCTTCTTTCCCTCCCTCTCTCCCTCTTATCTCTTCCTTCCTTCCTTCCTCTTATCTCTTCCTTCCTTCCTCCCTCTCTCCCTCTTATCTCTTCCTTCCTTCCTTCCTCCCTCCCTCTCTCCCTCTTATCTCTTCCTTCCTTCCTTCCTTCCTTCCCTCTTATCTCTTCCTTCCTTCCTTCCTCCCTCTATCTCTTCCTTCCTCTATCTCTTCCTTCCTTCCCTCCCTCTCTCCCTCCCTCCTTCCTCTTATCTCTTTCTTCCTTCCCTTCTTCCTTCCTTCTCTCCCTCTATCTCTCCCTCTATCTCTTCCAGCTTACTTCCCTCCCAGCCTACTTCCCTTTACTTCCCTCCCTTCCAGCTTACTTCCCTTCCAGCATACTTCCCTTCCAATCTATACTTCCCTTCCAATCTATACTTCCCTTCCAGCCTACTTCCCTCCCTTCCAGCTTACTTCCCTTCCAGCCTATATACTTCCCTTCCAGCCTACTACCCTTTCCTCCGTCTTCTCTAGCCCCTCCCTCCTTCCCCCTCTATAGTCCCCTTCCATAAGTTAGTCAATGGAAATAGGACTCCTGTATGACTCAAAACTCTTGCTAGACACCAATTTACCAACAACATATCTTCTTCTCCCTTTTCAACCCAAACACACCACCGCTCTGAGTGAATATACAAGTAATACAGGAATGTCACACACACACACACACACACACACACACACACACACACACACACACACACACACACACACACACACACACACACACACACACACACACACACACACACACACACACACACACACAAAATAATCAGGCAACACCTTCGAAGAAACGGACCCGGAAAATGAAGCGAAACTACAGCTTTAGACACCCCATAATATTGGTTCATAAAATTCACTCAAATGATTCGCTTTCGTTCACCAGATGCTTGAGTTTTGATCGTGACTGTACATACGTGTCGTGGTGGAGGAGGAGGAGGGGGAGGAGGGGGAGGATGGAATA
>JAWQEG010008723.1:0-5000 GCA_033782935.1 Petrolisthes cinctipes
ATGCCAACTTCCTTCCTTCCTTATTTCGTGTGTGTGTGTGTGTTTAGTTTGGAGTTTGTGTGTCTTTGTGGTGGAGTGTGTGTTTAGTTTGGAGGTGTGTGTGTGTGTGTGTGTGTGTGGTGTGTGTTTAGTTTGGAGGTGTGTGTGTGTGTGTGTGTGTGTGTTTAGTTTGGAGGTGTGTGTGTGTCTGTGTGTATGTTTAGTTTGGAGGTATTTGTGTGTGTTAGTTTGGAGGTGTGTGTGTGTGTGTTTACTTTGGAGGTGTGTGTGACTGTGTGTTTACTTTGAAGTGTGTGTGTGTGTGTGTGTGGTTTGTGTGTGTGTTCCCTTAGGTACAGTATGCGTATGTAGTTATGTGTAGTGTGGAGGTATGTGCAAATTATAAATGTGTGTGTGTGTGTGTGTGTGTGTGTACGCCAGACTCCCACGTGGTCCTTGTAACTGTTTATGTGCTGGGATGAAGCCAGGGGTCCCGTTCTCATCATTGTTTCTCTCTCTCTCTCTCTCTCTCTCTCTCTCTCTCTGCCGGAAGGAGAGAGAGAGAGAGAGAGAGAGAGAGAGATTGATTCACACCACTTAATTAACACATTGTCTTTGTTCTTATAATGTTAGGGGTCTTGACTGTGTGTGTGTGTGTGTGTGTGTGTGTGTGTGTGTGTGTGTGTGTGTACCTTTTCATACCTTATTCTTATCCACCTCATTCCATATCATCCCATTATCTCACACACCTCTTCCAAATACCCACCCCCCTCCACTTTTCTTGTCCCCCCCACCCACCACCCCCTATTTCTCTGGCTCATGGGTACCCTTTCCAGCCCCCCCACACTGCCCCCCCTGTCCCCCCCCCCCACAAAAAAAAAAAAAAAATCATTACCCCCACTACAACCACTAACACTGCCCCAAGCTTAATTAATTCATTTCTCACACACACACACACACACACACACACATACACACACACACACACACACACACACACACACACACACACGACAAATTATATCTCATGCTAATTAAGTGTTCAGAGAGAGAGAGAGAGAGAGAGAGAGAGAGAGAGAGAGAGAGAGGAGAATAATAATAATAATAATAATAATAATAATAATAATAATATATTACCGAGTGAGATACCTCTTTTCTAGTCTTTTTTACCGGTGATATATATATAAGCTTTAAAGGGGAAGGAATTTACAGTGTAGGTAAATCTGGAGGAGCAGCTGATTTCCACCAAACTCGACAACCATGCCACAAGACACCATTATTGTTGTTGTCCCGTTTCCTGGCATACTTTGGAGGAATTAAAGTGCTCCAGTGTACCAAAAGTGTACTTACTATTCTCTTAATTAAATGTATGAACAAAGACAATGTATTAAGTGTGGTGTGAATCTCTCTCTCTCTCTCTCTCTCTCTCTCTCTCTCTCTCTCTCTCTCTCTCTCTCTCTCTCTGTTTCACATTTCCTATCTTCTTTCACACTTCCTATATTTCTTCTTTCACACTTTCCTCTCTCTCTCTCTCTCTCTCTCTCTCTCTCTCTCTCTCTCTCTCTCTCTCTCTCATTTATTATATATCTTTACCCTCGTCGTCCCTTCCCTCTCTCTCTTTATCCAACCAGTATTCCTTCCCTTCCCTCCAGGCCTATATAGTGAATGCCCTTATCTAAACTCTTCTATTCTCTCTGTAACCAGCTACCCTTCAATTTATGTACAGACAAAATCTTACCCCACAATAAAGATATCAAGGGAACACTGAGGCACTATACTATGCCTTGTCTGGGTAGGATTTTGTTCACCTTAACTTGGACTATGAATAAAACAAGAGGGCCCGTTCTGTACCAGTGAGTTTTAAAGGACATTATCGCGTGTTATCTTAATGTATGGAAATGTTTAAAGGGAGCGACTCACGCACATCTGATAACAGTAGTAGCAAGCGGACCCTGTGTGTATGTGTGTGTGTGTTAGGAGAGAGAGAGAGAGAGTAGAGAGAGAGAGAGAGAGAGAGAGAGAGAGTTTGTGGTGAGAGGCAAGATAGAGATTTGATTAGGAGAGGATAGGTTAAGTTAGGTTAGTGTAGCTTTGTGGCCTCTTATTTATTCTCTTGCCAACTTCAGCCGATATTTTTTTTTTCGTTTTGGTGGAAGCCTCCTAGCATACAGAGGTAAACAAATGAATATGTAAATAGATAAATAGATAACATAACATTGAGAAACTTCAACAACAACAACACCCATAAAAATACATGCTTACGTCTCAGATAACATCCTCGACTTAATGCTACACGTTTTTAAGTGTCACAGAAAATAATTAAAATGATCTTCAATTATCCTAAATTATCTTCAATAATTAAAACGTGATTTCACAAGTTAACAACAATTAATCTCGAGTAATATTTATCCAAACAATTCCTGACCAGTAGCGAAGACGAGAGAGAGAGAGACACGAGGAGTATAGACGTGAGAAAGCGTGAGGAATGGGTAGTAGACAAGAAGAGAGTGGAGAGAGGCTATGTACAGTCGTGGTCAATAATAATCATCCACATATGGGTAACTTTAACAATATGCTGTTTAATGTTTCATGTTCACATATAATGTTATTGTTTTAAGTAGTGTTGTAGCTGCTTGTAGTAAATTAAACGATGGTACTTAACCTATTTATTGGGAAAGTTTATCAGCTTAGGAACAGAGGGAAGCTGTCAAAATCTTACGTGAGTTACCCCTATATGGATTATTATTATATGACCACGACTGTATGTATGTAGGACAGACAGAATACCGGTGTAGCTTCGGACGTGAGGCTTGGCTTGGAATGTATCACGATTATTTTTCTTTGGTTGAACTGATGATGCGTGTGTAGTGGTGGTGAGTTAAAGGAGTGATTGTTGTTGAGTTAATTGAGTGGTGAGTTAAAGGAGTGATTGTTGTTGAGTTAATTGAGTGGTGAGTTAAAGGAGTGATTGTTGTTGAGTTAATTGAGTGGGTGAGTTAAAGGAGTGATTGTTGTTGAGTTATATTGAGTGGTGAGTTAAAGGAGTGATAGTTGTTGAGTTAATTGAGTGGTGAGTTAAAGGAGTGATAGTTGTTGAGTTAATTGAGTGGTGAGTTAAAGGAGTGATTGTTGTTGAGTTAATTGAGTGGTGAGTTAAAGGAGTGATAGTTGTTGAGTTAATTGTCGAACCGTTCACGACGTAACTATTTTTGAAGATAAGGAAACGTGGCTGTATGTGTTTACTGTATTTTATTGAATGGTATGTGTTGTGTTGTATGTATGGGTTGTATGTATGTATGTATGTATATGATGATTGTATGCTTGTATGTATGTATGTATGGATGAATGGAACTAATGGTTTGTATGGTATATGTGTGTCTGTATAGTTGTGTGTGGTATGTATGTATGGTTGGTAATGAAAGGGATTGGGTAGGAAAAGGGATTGGGTTGTCTTAGGAACGTGAGGTGTGGTGTGGGCGTGAGGATCTTTGTAAGGTGAGTAAGGGGAGGAAGGAAGGTGAAGGATTGAACACCTGTAGGAGAGATAAACAGGTGAGGTGAGGGAAAGCGAGATAAGCTGAGGAACTTGAGGGAGGGTGAGAAATGGAGGTGGGGTGAGGTGAGATGTGCAGAGAGATAGATGGATGGATGGAGGAGGCATTAGTGTGAGTGAATGAGTGAATATGCGTGACTGAGTGGATGAAAAATTGAGTTAGATAGTGATGGATGGAGTAGGCATTAGTGAGTGGATGAATGATTGAGTGAGATTATGAGTGAAAGATAATAAGATAGTGAGTGGAAGAGAGTAAAATAGTGAGTGAAAGAGAGTGAAATAGCGTGTGAAGGAGAGTGAGATACTGAGAGAATGAGAGTATGATAAGAGAGTGAAATAAATAAGAAAGTGAGAGTGGCCAGAGGAGGAGAAGGAGACAGGGTGTATAGGTGGATTGGAGGGAGTGGTGGAGTGGAGTTGTGTCCAGATAATGTTAAGGTAATGGAGTTGAACGTGATGGATGGTTGACTTAACTACTTCCTAACCAGGCCCTACTGATCATTATCTCTCTTAAACCCTTTGACATTGTGTGGGTAGGGAAGAGGGGGAGGTGGGGAAGGGGGGGTGGGTGGGGGTGCCGTGACATTTGAAGGGAGGGGGGAGGGGTAGTCTATTTGGTCGAGAATAATTTGAGGGCTACTGATTCTACCAAAAAAAATGACTCCCTTTTGTATAGTTAAGTAATAATATGAGAAATTTATAGTTATTCACAATACCATTAATTTGCAACTAGTAAGAAAAACCCATATAAGATTTTGAATTAATATAATTATAATCAGAATGCTTACACCAATTTTCAATCCTGGCTTGGGTCATCTTTAGGTGTGAGGTGAAATCAGTGCTTCCCCCAATTCATAAACAAGTGCTTACATTCTAAAAATCGTTTGTCTGTTTGTGCCCTACTGATTCCACCAAAGTATGCCAGGAAACAAGACTACCACAGTGTAAGAATATAGGGTATTATTATGTTCTGTACCCAAGTTTGGAGGAATCAGTAACCTTCCAAATTGATCATATGCAGGGGACCATAACTTTGAAATATATTTGTGACATTTGTTATTGTAATTTATAGACTCGTATCATCTGGTTTCCTAACAATATAAATAGGCCCTTTGGCATTTAATTAAACAGTTTTGGGTGCACTCATGGTCGTTCGGTTTTTGACTGGGAATATGAAACCTTGCTATGGTGTCGTGTAGGCCTAAGTACTCTTCCTTCCCTCCCTCTCTCTCTCTCTCTCTCCCTCCCTCTCTCCATCCCTCCTTCCCTCTCCCTCTCTCCATCCATTCCTGCCTCTCCCTCTCTCCATCCATTCCTGCCTCTCCTCTCTCCATCCATCTCTCCCTCTCTCCATCCCTCCCTTCCACCCTCCCTCCGTCTCTCTCTCTCCATCCATCTCTCCCTCTCTCCATCCATCCATTCCATCTCTCCCTCTCTCCATCCATCCCTCCTCTCTCTCTCTCTCTCT
>JAWQEG010008723.1:7500-20000 GCA_033782935.1 Petrolisthes cinctipes
TGGGTAAAAGTTGCATAGTATAGTCTCTCATCCATTTCTCTCACTGACGCTCCGTTTTCTGTGTCGTTTGTTTGGGCCATGTGGAGGGAGGGAGTGATGTCGACGCGAGGGGCGGGGTGGGGGGGGGGAGTCTCCTGCTGATATCCCACAAACTGTGACACAAAACAGACTTGCTGGGTTGATGCTTGATAGAGGTTTGTTTCTTGACATAGTTTGGAGGAATTGGTAGCCTCCATTTCGCCAAGTGAATCGTATCTTTCCTTGAGTAAAAAAATGGGTAGGTAAGTTGAATGATTCTTGTATAGTGGATGATGGATATGTGGTTTGGTTAAGTGGATATATGGAGGGATATTAAAGTGGATGGGAAGGTTGATATGTGGAGAGAGTGTGTGGTGAGTGTGTGGTGGTGGTGCAAGGCTAAGAGAGTACATGGGATTGGGTGGGTAGGTTACACTGAGGTGGTGGTGGTGGGTAGTGGGTAGGTGGGTGGGATAAAGGTGGGTGGATGCAGCCCTCACCCACCCACCCACCTACCTACCCCGTCAGACCACCAGGTAAGGTGTAGTCCCCTGAGGCGTTTGTCTAAGAGAGAGAGAGAGAGAGAGAGAGAGAGAGAGAGAGTGAGAGTAGCCTAATGTACGTAATAGCGGTGGGAAAGAGGAAAACATTGAGGGAAAATATAGATAGAGGTATAAAGGAAAGGAAAGAGGAAGAGAAAAGGAAAATAATGAGGAGGAGGAGGAAGGGAAGGGAAGGAATGGGGGGGAATGGAAAGCGAGTGGGGGGAGAGGGAGGTTCCGTCCGTAGTACAACTCAGGTAAGAGAGAGAGAGAGAGAGAGATGGAGAGAGAGAGAGACGCGAGGTGACCCGACTATAAGCTGACTGGTGTGTATAAGAAATGTAAAGGTATCGCTGTAAGCAACATTAGGCCTTGTGGATGAATGGCATAAGGGCGCAATTTCGAGTGTGTAATAGGGTCGTGGGGGTTAGGACACACACACACACACACACACACTCTCTCTCTCTCTCTCTCTCTCTCTCTCTCAAGGGCTGTTGGAAAAAAATACGTACCTAAAACAATAATATTCCACCACCAATATAATTATGTTTTGTTTATGTTATAGTTTTGTTATTTATATCAGTCAGTGATGATTAATTATGACAATGAGATGGATTATTAAAAAAGTTACCCATTCATTGTCCAGGAAGGTAAAATAATAAAAAAATTGAAGAGAAAACAACAATAACAACAGCTGAGTCCCTGGCTAGCCTCGCCCCGGGTCCCTTCCACGCAGCGTAGTAGACAGTGATGCCAACTTAGCGGGTTTTATATTATTATTTCTCGATATATTTATGAACTATTTGGGTTGAAATAGGTATACTGCAGTGATGATTTTTCGTGCATTTAACCATCATATAATTTATTCTCATTCAGTGTTCCTAAAATTTGTACTCTGATCAATCGTAAATAAACGGGAAAATAGTCGTAATATTTTTTTTTTTTATATATATAGTAAGAGCTTGCATCTACTCCCTGCCTTCCTTCCTACCATTTCTCCCGCCATTGCTCCCCGTTTTCTTCTATCGCCATATAAGAAGTTAGTGTTTTCATGGGATACTCTGAAGGAAGGTGTGTGTGTAGTTAACGAAGAACACACGCCGTTTTCTTTCATGCATTTTAAGGTACCCGAATCTGTAAAAGGATGGATATTGACACCATAGACTTTTTTTTCTGGCTTGTGGTTTTAATTAAATATGAATAGTTTAGTATGCAACATTTTCTATTATTTTTTTTTCTGGTTTATATAAGATTTGTTGAATTGTGTTAGACGAATTATTTTTAATTTTAGTTTCGCAAGGAAATATATTTAAATTAAAGTTTGTATTGGGAGGTAGATAGATATGTTGATGAAAATGGTGGCTAATTCAGTGATTCCCTCAAACTGTGTCACAAAACAGACTCCCTTGGTTTAGCTGTTGTTTCGTAGCACATTTTGGAGGAGTGTGTAGCGTCCAATATCGATACAGTTGTTGTTGTTGTTATTATTGAAGTTCCTCAAGCTGTCTATCGATACAATTTTACATGTCTCTTGCAAGTTGGATGTCAGTGAAGAGAGAGTAAGGAATAAGGATACTCATATTTTATTAGGTGTGTGTGTGTGTGTGTGTGTACTATTTATTTGTTTGCTTTTCTGTGTGTGTGTGTGTGTGTACTATTTATTTGTTTGCTTTTCTGTGTATGTGTGTGTGTGTGTGTGTACTATTTATTTGTTTGTTTTTCTGTGTGTTTGTGTGTGTGTGTGTGTGTATATATGTGTGTGTACTATTTATTTGTTTGCTTTTCTGTGTGTGTGTGTGTGTGTGTGTGTAGGAAAGAGGTGGCCTACATACCCCAGCAGGTTACTACGGCCCCGCCCACCTTTTACACACACACACACACACACAGCGTAATGTTACACACCCATGTTGCCTACACTCACAGCGATTATATTATAAACTTAGCGTACACACACACACACACACACACACACAGAAGCAAACAAATAGATAGTACACACACACACACAGAAGCAAACAAATAGATAGTATACACACACACACACACACACACACCCAGAAGCACACATATAGATAGTATACGCACACACACACACACACAGCGGTGGGGTGTGGCCGTGTAGGTGTGGCGACTGGAGTGGTGGGAGTAGGGGCGGGGGAGGGGGGGTTGTGGGTGTGGGTGGGAGTGGGGGCAGGGGCAGGGGACTGGGGTGTGGGTCAGAGTGGGGACAGGGTGTGGGTGGTAGTGGGTGAGAGAGGTCTTTATGCACCCTGCAACTGCACGACAATAGTGCAAGTGAACGGTAGTGGTCAAGGAGGGAAGGGGAAGGGGGAGGATAGGGCAAGGCAAGGGGAAGGGGGAGGGCAGGGCAAGGGAAAGGGAAGGGGAGAATAGGGCATGGAAGGGGGAGGATAGAGCAAGGTAAGGGAAGGGGGAGGATAGGGTAGGGCAAGGTAAGACTGTTTATGTCAGGGCAGAGGTGCAATTATTAATAACAACTGTATGAAGAGGATTTGTGTATGTATGTATGTGTTCCTTCTCAAGTTGTCATCACTGCATCGTGTAATAGATAACTAAACTGGAGAGGATTTGTTTGTATGTATGTGTTCCTTCACAAGCTGTCATCACTTTATAGTTCAAAAAATAACTAAAACTGGAGACGATTTGTTATATAATATTATGTATGTGTTCCCTCACAAGTTGTCATCACTTCATCGTGTGCCAAATTTACTTCGTTGATTTTTCCAATACGTCTGAAGGCTACTTACTGTACTGTATTGGAGATATATTATTGCCTTTATAATGTTATCTGAAAGCATTGAACTCAAAATACAAGCATGTAATGTAATAATATACAATAACGTAGAATAATACCTTGCGTAATTTTTCACATACGGTAGATAACATATATATCTTACAACTTACATTTTTCCTTATTTTTTTTTTTTTTATGTTGCGTATTGGTGTATTTTATTTTCTATTATAATGTCTGGTACACCATTAAAAAAAAATAAACTAAATATATTTTCTTCCCCACAGGTAAGCACGGTGCCTGACCTGGTGACCTGACAGTGATTGATTAGGTCGAGTGGTACAGGTAAGTTCACATACATACATACATACACATACATACATACATACATACATATTCGTCATCGTTTATTGATATGCTACATACGTATGTTTAGGTAAGGCCTTTTGCACCATTTTACACACACACACACACACACACACACACACACACACACACACACAATATACCATCCAACTTATCACCTATTTAACACACACACACACACACACACACACACACACACACGAAATATAGGGCAAGGAAAAAATTGTAATGCAGCCCCGTTGGTAGCTTGAACCAGGATTGTGAAATGAGGCTTAAAGTGAGGTGAAGGAATGGTGAAATGTGTAGTGCGTTGGTGGTAGTAGTAGTAGTAGTAGTCCAGTTGGTAGTAGCAGTAGTAGTAATGATAGTGGTAGTATAGAAGTAGTAGTTGTAGTAGTGCTTCAGTTGGTAGTTGTGTTCTTGTAGTAGTAGTAGCAGTAGTAGTAGTAGTAGTCCAGTTGGTAGTAGCAGTAGTAGTAATGATAGTGGTATAGAAGTAGTAGTTGTAGTAGTGCTTCAGTAGGTAGTAGTGTTCTTGTAGTAGTAGTGACAGTATTAGTAGTCCTCATAATGGGGAATTTCTGAAGCTAATCCGCTAGATGTCACTGCTGTGCAGTCAGTTCATGCGACATGAGCTAAAATATTGTTTTTTAAAATCCCATCGGCATACAAATGCATAGAACCTTGATCATTATGATACTTTCGAAATCCTGCATCGACTTTTTAATACCCTGTATGGATAATTTTGAGATAAGTTGGTTAAATTAGATATTTTTGTTTCGTGATTATCGACCTTCTGCTGTCGATATTTAAAGTAAGGCATATGCCAAGGCTAAAATCTATTTATTTGGACAATACAAATAAATATGATTAAGACTGTACTACATATTATGACGTAACATACCCAATAACATGGTAATATATAGATATAGTTATTTTTGTGGAGATATTAGCATCTCCTTCACCAAGTGAGCGACAAGGCAAAAGTAGCCGAGCGAGACTCAGCGAGTTGGAACCAAAACAAACATCCGAGAGGGAGAGTCCTCACTCCTCAAGACCTCAACAATCAACTTTATCAACCATGCCATCATCGTGTTGTGTCCCTCAATGTGTTAATAGACATGGGGGCCACAAATTCCCCAAAGAAGCTGGACAAAGGAAACGGTGGATAGTTGCTATACGATTCGACTACTTCGCCAGCACATTCGAGTTGCCTATTCTCAATTGAAATATGTATTTCAATATACCAGGAAGTTGATCTATGTAATTCGGAGTTTTAACTACGACCTGCATGTTCTTTTTATGTTTATTGTATTTTCATTTACTTTGTTTCCAATCAATGGTGTACCTGTTTGGTAATCCCGAGATGGCCAAATAATCTGAATGCCAATTTCACCAGAAAATCAACTTAACTCCTTTTGATCACGAATAGTACTATTTTACCTGTGTTTTACTACTTAGAAAGAATTGTGTAGAAATATGTATCATTTAAGCTCGATGCATTTTTTTTGTGTATAGAATGACTCTGAAGGAATATTTTATTTTGCTTGTGTGCGCGATGAACCGCCGATTGTGATGCCACCTGGTGGCAACCACGAGTTTAGAAAATTCCCCATAGTAGTAGTAGTAGTCCAGTTGTTGTTGAAGTTCCTCAAGCTGTCTGGCCGAACTACTACTAGTAGTAGTAGTAGTAGTAGTAAAAGTAGTAGTAGTAGTAGTAGTAGCAGTTAAAGTAGTAGTTGTAGTAGTAGTAGTAGCAGTAGCAGTATAAGTACTATAGTCTTAGTAGCCGTCACGGTCCATAGAATATTCTCTGGACCCTGGTAGTCGTAGTCAAGTCTTCCCATCCCAACCCAACCCAATCCAACCCAAGCCACTCACTTCACTTCACTTCACCATCCACTCACCACCTCCATATACAAGCCTAAAAACAATATCACACACATACACACACATTTTCCCTTATGGTCCCTCCACTGTGGCGTCGTCTGGTCTTGCATGCTGTCTTATTATTTATTTATTCATTGTGTATGCAGCTCAGGTATAGGTTCACGCCCCCTGATTCGAGTTGCCAAGGCCCACTTATATTTAACACTTATATTTTTACACTTTTATTTATATTGGGTTGGTGATGGGATGGGGGTATATAGATTTGTTGTGGATTGGTGTTATTATTATTTTTTTTCAAGTTTCGATGGTGTAACAGAATGAAACCATAAATTATAAAAAAATATCATGGTTGTTCTGAATATAAATAAAAGTATGATGAAGGTAAGACTAAGCATAGAAAATATATTGTAACTGGAAATAATGATAATGCAGTAGAAAATATAGGGATGATAAACCCAAATACAGATAGGATTGCAAAACAGGGGTACATTATAGGTTATAGTAAAATGGGACACACACACACACACACACACACACAGACACACACACACACACACACACACACACACACGAGAGAGAGAGGAGGGAGGGAAAGTGTGTTGTATAGTTGACATTTCCTTAAGGAGAGATTCTTTTGTTGGTGAATTGGAAGGTCTGTGATTCCTCCAAAGTATGCCACGAAACAGATGCCCCTATTAGTACCACTGAGGAGGGGGTCTGTCTGTTTTCTGATATAGTTAGGAGGAATCAGTAGCCTTCTAATCAGTGGTTGGTAGGAGTGTGTGTAGGTGTGTGAGTGAGTGAAAGGGAGTGTGTGTAGGTGGGTGAGTGAGTGAATGGAAGTGTGTGTGGGTGGGTGAGTGAGTGAAAGGGAGTGTGAGTGGGAGAGTGAGGGAATGGAAGTGTAGGTGGGTGAGTGAGTGAATGGGAATGTGTGTGGGTGGGAGAGTGAGTGAATGGAAGTGTAGGAGGGTGAGTGAATGGGAGTGTAGGAGGGTGTGTGTGTGTGTGTGTGTGTGTGTGTGTGTGTGTGTGTGTGTAAGTGGGCGAGTGAGTGAATGGAAGTGTAGGAGGGTGAGTGTGGGTGTTACTGTAAGGTGTGTGTGTGTGTGTGTGTGTGTGTGTGTGAGAGAGAGTGAGTGAGAGTTAGGGTTGATGGGTGGGGATGGGTGGTCTTAAGATAACATCAGACCACCACCTCACCCTCCTACACCCACACACCATTCACCCATCCCATCCCATCCCATCCTATCCCTTCACTATCCCCATCCCATTCCCTATTACAGTATAATTATATCACCCCACCACTTAATATTTTACCCACATCACTCCCACTCACCCATACAGTTACACACACACACACACACACACACACACACACAGACAGACACACACACACACACACAATAACTCCCCTCCCCCCCCAGGTCCCTCACTCATCCATAAATACATGAGAACACACACACACACACACACACACACACACACACACACACACACACACACACCTGGATTGATTAGGTTTGTACTGAGTCTGAACAGTGCAGAGAGAGAGAGAGAGAGAGAGAGAGAGAGAGAGAGAGAGAGATGAATTTGATGGATGAAAAGGAAGTGCGTGTGTGTGGAAAATATTAGTAAGAGTTAAATAAAGGTTTGTCGTTTTAAGGGTATTAAATATCACTTACGAACAATTTAATAGTCTTTATGTGATTATACACTTCATTGATACGTAAAATAATGCTAAGTGATAAAGTTAGGTTGGGGAAGGAAAAGGTTGAAAGAGGGGAGATTAAATGGAAAGTTGAGTTGGGGAAGGAGAAGGTTGAAAGAGGGGAGATTAAATGGAAAGTTGAGTTGGGGAAGGAGAAGGTTGAAAGAGGTGAGATTAAATGGAAAGGGAAGTTGGGGAGAAGGTTGAAGGAAGGGAGATAAAATGGAAAGGTAAGTTGGGGAGAAGGTTGAAGGAAGGGAGATAAAATAGAAAGGGAAGTTGGGGAGAAGATTGAAGAAGGGAGATTAAATGGAAAGGTAAGTTGGGGAGAAGATTGAGGAAGGGGAGATTAAATGGAAAGGGAAGTTGGGGAAAGAGAAGGTTGAAAGAGGTGAGATTAAATGGAAAGGAAAGTTGGGGAGAGAGTTGAGGAAGGGGAGATTAAATGGAAAGGGAAGTTGGGGAGAGAGTTGAGGAAGGGGAGATTAAATGGAAAGGGAAGTTGGGGAGAAGGTTGAATGAGGGGAGATTAAATGGAAAGGTAAGTTGGGGAAGGAGAAGGTTGAAAGAGGTGAGATTAAATGGAAAGGGAAGTTGGGGAGAGAGTTGAGGAAGGGGAGATTAAATGGAAAGGGAAGTTGGGGAGAAGGTTGAAAGAGGGGAGATTAAATGGAAAGGTAAGTTGGGGAGAAGGTTGAGGAAGGGGAGATATAACATGGGAAGGGTGGGTGAGGGAGGGGAGATATTATGGAGGGGGGAGAGGGAGGAGGTAGGGTATAAGAAGGGTTAGTTATAGGGGAAGGGGTTTTGTGGGTCATTGTTTAGTTGTGTTGGTGCTCCTCCCCTTCCCCCTTCCCCCTTCCCTTTTCCATCCTCCTCTTTCTATCCACCCCTTCCCTTTTCCCTCCTCTCCATCCCATTCCTTTCTTCTCCACCCCTTCCTTTTCTTTTCCTATCCACCCCTTTCCTTTCCTCTCCACCCCTTCCCTTTTCCCTCCTCTCCATCCCATCCTTTTCCTCTCTATCCCATCTGTTTCTTCTCCATCCCATCCCTTATCTCTCAACCCCTTCCCTTTCCAACCCTTCCCTTTCCTCTCCAACTCTTCCCTTTCCTCTCCAACTCTTCCCTTTCCTCTCCTCTCCACCCTTTCCCTTTCCACGCCTTCCCTTTCCTTTCTACCCCGTTCTTTTCCTCTCCATCCCATCCCTTTCTTCTCAATCCTTTTCACCCCTTTTCCTATTCTCTCCACCTTCCCCTTCCTCTCCTCCCTTTCCTTTCCAACCATTTCCCTTTCCTCTTCACTCTTTTCATTTTCCTCTCCACCCCTTCCCCTTCTCTTTCCTCTTTACTCTTTCCATTTCCTCTCCTCCCTTTCCTTTCCACCCCTTCCCTTTCCACTCCTTCCCTTGCCAATCTGACCTTTAGCTTAATTCTGCCTTCCTTGTTAATCTTCTCTCCACCTCAGCCTCTCCTTCACCTCTTCCCCAGAATCACCCATAATCTCTTTCCTCATCCCCTCTCCATCCCTCCCCTTTTTCTCTCTACCCTACCCCTCCTTCCCTTTCCACTTTCCTCTTTTTCCTCCTTCCTTTTCCACTTTCCTCCTCCCCTTTCCTCCTCCTTCCCTTTCCACTTTCCACCTTCTCCTTTCCTCCTCCTTCCCTTTCCACTTTCCTCCTCCCCCTTTCCTCCTCCTTCCCTTTCCTCCTCCTTCCCTTTCCACTTTCCTCCTCCTTTCCTCTTCCTTCCCTTTCCACTTTCCTCCCCCCTTCCTTTTCTTCTCCTTCCTTCCCACTTTCCTCCTCATTTCCTCCTCCTTCCCTTTCCACTTTCCTCCCCCTTTCCTCCTCCTTCTCCTTTATCTCTTCCCCTATTCTCCCCCTTTATCCTCCTCTTCCCTTTCCACAAATCATATATAAATTTTGATAATATTTCATATAGAATAACGCCTCACAAGGACCAATAGTTCAGTTGATGTGTGTATGTCCATTGTCAGATCTGTCCCTCCTTCCCTTCACCTTCCCTTATATCCAGCCCAGATTCTCCTAATCCCCTTTCTTACCCACCCAATCCCTCCTACTTATCTACCCTCATCTTCCACCATTTATTTAACTTTTCATCTGCCTTCCATTCCCTCATTCCTTCCCTTCCCTGTTCACCATTTATTTAACTTTTCATCCCCCTTCCTTCCTTCCCTCCTTCCCTTCCCTGTTCACACCATATCTTCTTATTAAATTTGTCATCTCTTTCTCCCCTCACTCCATCATCCCTTCTCTCTCGTTCAATATTTTTATCACTTTTTATCTCCCTCCCCTCTCTCCATTCCTTCCCTATCCTCCCTTTCCCTATCTCCTCCCCTCTCTCATCCCTTTCCTATCCACTCCCATCTTCTTTATTTTGTCATCTCACTCCCCTTTCCTTCATCCCTTTCTATTCACATCTATTATTTTTTAGCCTTTCTTCTCTTTCCTCTCTATATACCTTCCCTCCATTCCTATCTTACCTATCCACTGTCCTCCTTCCTAAAATTTCCTCTCCTGTCTCTATGTTCCTCCTTCCTTTCCTTATTCCTTTCTTTTTATTTCATTTTCCTCCTCCACCTCCACCCTTCTTATCTTTTCATCTTTCATCCCTCCCCTATCCTTCCATCATCCCTCCTCCCTTCCCTTCCTTGTTAATTCTTCATTCTCTCTCTCCTCTCTCCTCTCTCTCTCTCTCTCTCTCTCTCTCTCTCTCTCTCTCTCTCTCTCTCTCTCTCTCTCTCCTCTCTCTCTCTCTCTCTCTCTCTCTCTCTCTCTCTCTCTCTCTCTCTCTCTCTCTCTCTCTCTCTCTCTCTCTCTCTCTCTCTCTCTCTCTCTCTCTCTCCTTTTTAACTTCACATTTCTTCATCTCTCTCATTGCTCTTCCCTTCTCTCCTCCCTTCCTTTCATTGTTAACTCTTCATCTCTCTCTCTCTCTCTCTCTCTCTCTTCTCTCTCTCTCTCTCTCTCTCTCTCTCTCTCTCTCTCTCTCTCTCTCTCTCTCTCTCTCTCTCTCTCTCTCTCTCTCTCTCTCTCTCTCTCTCTCCTTTCCCTAATTCAAGCCCCGCCCTCACCTTGACCATCTTCCCTTTTTTAAACCATCCCTTAATCCCCCTTTCCACATATCCCTTTCCCTACTCCCTTCCTTGTTTCGTAAATTTAATTCCTCCTCTTCCTTCTCCCCTTTCCCAATCCTCTCTCTTATTCCCTCTTATTCCCTCTTCTTTTTCCATTTTCCTAGTACCCTTATCCTTTCTTTCCTCTTTTACCTCTTTCATCATTACTCCCTCTCTTCTTTCTCCTCTTCCTACAGCTCTCCTATTCTTTCTTCTCTCAGTTTCCTTTTCCAATCCATACCTTCTTTGTCTCTCTCTCTTTCTTCCCATCCCACCTCCTTTCATTTCTTTCTTTCAAACATTCAGCTTCTGTTCCCTTTCCTCCATCTCTTCCCTCTTTCCTCTCTTCTCTTCCTCTCCTTCCTTTCTCCCTCCCCACGCTTCTACATATACCTCCATCTCTACCTTCCTCTCTTCTCTTCCCTTCCTTCCTTTCTTCCTTTCTCCCTCCCACACTTTTCCATATACCTCCATCTCTTCCTTCCTTCCTTCTTTCCTTCCTTCCTTCCTCCCACGCTTCTCCATATACCTCCATCCTTCCCCCACCACCCCCCTCCTCTTCCACCACCACTACCACCTCCCCCCTTTCCTCCACCACCACCACCTCCCCACTCCCCATAAGGAACGAGTATATCCATATAAGCACACACACCAACACCACCATCACACAAGATATATACCCATTTGACTTCATCTATCCCACCTATAATTACATGAGTGTGTGTGTGTGTGTGTGTGTGTGTGTGTGTGTGTGTGTGTGTCATAGGCCTACTTACCAGAGAGAAAATGAGGGGAGAGGAGGTGAGGTGAGAGGAAAGGAGAGAAGTGGAGGTGAAGGGAGAGGAGAGGAGTAGAAAGGAGAGAAAAGAAGAGAAGAGGAGGTGAAGGGAGAGGAGAGGAGATGAAGGGAGGGTAAAGGAAAGGAGAGGAGATGAGGTGAAATGAGAGGAAAGAAGAGGAGAGGAGATGAAAGGAAAAAGGAGAGAAGAGGAGATGAAGGGAGGAAAAAGGGAAGGGAGCAGAGAAATGGGAAAGGGAGATGAAGGGAGAGGAGAGGAGGTGAAAGGAGAGGAGAGGAGGGAAAAGAAGAGGAGAGGAGGTGAAGGATAACGAGGGTATATTACCTACAGGGGTGAAGGAGTGGCTGAAGGAGGTAAAGGATTTTGTGTACTGCAGTCAAGTGAAGGGAAGAGAGTGAAGTGGAGGAGGGGAAGTGAGTGCTTAGGTGTGTGTGTGTGTGTGTGTGTGTGTGTGTGTGTGTGTGTGTGTGTGTGTGTGTAATAATAATAATAATAATAATAATAATAATAATAATAAAAGGTGTGTGTTTGTGTGTGTGTAATAATAATAATAATAATAATAATAATAATAATAATAATAAACGGTGTGTGTGTGTGTGTGTGTGTGTGTGTGTGTGTGTGTGTGTGTGTGTGTGTGTGTGTGTGTGTGTGTGTGTGTGTGTGTGTGTGAGATAATAATAATAATAAAAAAATAATAAACGGTGTGTGTGTGTGTGTGTGTGTGTAATAATAATAATAATAATAATAATAATAATAAACGGTGTGTGTTTGTGTGTGTGTGTGAGAGAGAGAGAGAGAGAGAGAGAGAGAGAGAGAGAGAGAGAGAGAGAGAGAGAGAGACTGATAATGTGACCATATTTGTACATAATATTATAATGGTGTAAGAGAGGGAGTGAGAGGAGAGTGGG
The DNA here is from genome assembly GCA_033782935.1 of Petrolisthes cinctipes. NCBI lineage: Eukaryota > Metazoa > Arthropoda > Malacostraca > Decapoda > Porcellanidae > Petrolisthes > Petrolisthes cinctipes. Next base: position 19,625 of record JAWQEG010008723.1, read on the forward strand.
GTGAGAGGAGAAGGGAGGGAGTGAGAGGGGAACGAGAGGGAGGGAGGGTGTCATAGAGAGAGTGTATATATAACAGAGGGGAGGGGAGTACGAAGAGTAAGAGGAGGGGAGGGGAGGGAGAGTGGGGGGGAGAGGAGAGGTAAAAGAGTAAGGGGGAGAGGAGGTGAGGAAAGGGGAGAGGTAAGAAAGAGAGTAAGGGGGAGAGGAGGGGAGGGGGAAGGGGGAGAGGTAAGAAAGAGAGTAAGGGGGAGAGAAGGGGGGGGAAGGGGAGAGGTAAGAAAGAGAGTAAGGGGGAGAGGAGGGGAGGAAAGGGGAGAGGTAAGAAAGAGAGTAAGGGGTGATGAGGGAGAAGGGGGGAGGGGATGGGTGGGGGGGG
>JAWQEG010008723.1:25000-27026 GCA_033782935.1 Petrolisthes cinctipes
TTCCTGTACCGTTCCTCGTTCCCTGTACTGTTTTACGTTCTTGTACCGTTTTATGTTCTTGTACCGTTCTTCGTTCCCTTGTACCGTTCATCTTTCCCTGTACCGTTCCTCATTTTCGTATATTTCCTTGTTTCTGTACACACACACACACACACGCACACACCTTGCTATGCTTACTTGCTTGCTTGGCCGGTGTCTTCATTCAGGTCAACCAGTTTCTATTCTCTGGGTCGTTTTTTCTACACACACACACACACACACACACACACACACACACACACACACACACACACACACACACACACACACACACACACACACACACACACACTCGTCTACAATAAATACTGAGGGAGTCTATTTTCTGTCATACTTTGGAGGAATCGTAGTCCTCCTGTTTGACCATAACAAAAAAATGACCCCTTATGTTCCTGTCTGTTTCTGTCTGTGTCTGTTTCTGTCTGTCTGTGTGTGTGTGTGTCTGTTTCTGTCTTTCTGTCTCTCTGTGTCTGTCTGTGTCTGTGTGTGTGTGCTTCTGTCTGTCTCTCTGTTTGCCTATCTGTCTGTCTCTCCGTCTGTCTGCCTGTCTGTCTGTTTGATGTATTGTCTGAGCGACAGCGTAACGTAACGTAGCGAGTAATGGTGTGTTTAATTGCTCGCTTGCTTCGTTACACTTCTGATTACACACGAGTGATAGAGAGCCAGAGAGAAAACATCAACAACAAAACAATGATGATGAAAATTATAAAAAAAACTCTCTATGCCAACCCCAAAAAAAGTCTGTACAAACGCATCTCTAAATTAAATTGAATAATGACTAACTCCAAATGATTTTAGATGACTTTTTTTAACAATGAGAAGCCACAAATATATATATACTTTACACGGGCCTAGATTAAGTCTGTCTTAATCTTGACACGGACGATCAATTTCCCAGGCAAATCCAGTATAATTATTTAAGAGGGGTATAGGTTAGTGTTGACAAATTTTGGAGGGGTACACATTTCTCCAAACTATTTTAAGAAACAGGTTCCCCTATAGAGTATAATAAATAATAATGTGGTTTGATCTGTTTTTTCGTATATTTTGGATGACATTGTAGCCTCCTGTAGGGTAGTGTACGAAAAGTTTAATTAATATCTCCTTTAAGGGGGTAATTCTTTTTTGGTACATTGGAGTGCCTTGATTCCTCCAAAGTATGCCAGGAAACAAGACCAGAAGAGCAAAAATAATGATGTTCTGTTGCTTGGAATAGTTTGGAGGATTCAGTTGCTCCAGATTTACCAACACACAACTTCCCCCTTAATTAATACTATACTATGGACACGATGGTTCCATGGTTGTGCTGGACATCTGTTGCTTCTGTTGTTGTGTTGCCCCTCCCCTCCCTTCTTCCTTCCTCCTCTGTCTGGCCCTGGAGGTGGTGGGAGGGAGAGGAGGAGGAGGAGAGGGATATGGAGGGAGAGGAGGAGAGGGGGAAGGGGAGAGGGATGTGGAGGGGAGAGGAGGAGAGTGGAGAGGAAGGGGATGGGAGGAGAGGAGAGAGATGTTAGGAGAAGGAGAAGAGAGGAGGGGGAAGGGGAGTGGAGGAGAGGGACGGTAAAAGAGTAGGGGAGGGGAGGGGAGTGGGTTGGGGAGGGCAGGGGGTGTGAGTTCCCACGCTGGCCTGCCTGGGCGGTACGACACCCACCTGACGCCCTCCTTGCAACCCCCCTCCCCTTCCCATCCCCCTTATACGCACACACGCGCGCGCACACATGCAAGGATGCTCCCAGTCTGGTCTTTTGTGTACTAAAACATCTACACACACACACACCTCTCTCTCTCTCTCTCTCTCTCTCTCTCTCTCTCTCTCTCTCTCTCTCTCGTGTATGCTGAATATTCCCAGTTCTCAATATAATAACAATACTCTCTCTCTATCCCTCTCTCTCTCTCTCTCTCTCTCTCTCTCTCTCTCTCTCTCTCTCGTGCTGAATATTCCCAGTTCTCAATATAATAACATAACACTTTCCCAGTATGCTAAAAA
>JAWQEG010008724.1:0-22747 GCA_033782935.1 Petrolisthes cinctipes
ACCCCCAACACAACCCCCCCCCCCACCTCTTCTCTCACCATTCCGTTCTCGTTCACATTAGTAACTGAGAGTTTTCCCTGCGTCCTCTCAAAGCTGTACTTCTTTCCGCTAGCTTTCTCCTCCACCTCATCATCATCACCACAATCGTCATCATCATTGCCATCACCCTCATAATCTTCACCATAATCATCATCCTTATTATAACTAACATCACCATCACCACCAATACTACCACTATCACCAGCACCAACACCACCACTACACCATCCGGAAGTTAGACGTGTACGTGTGTGTGTGTGTGTGTGTGTGAAGAAACCGTGACTCACTATTTGACCATAAAATTCCCAATGCTCTCACGATTCATGGATTTTTCTGGTATCGTTAAAATTATTAGGATGATTTAAGCTTCCTTGGGGTAGGTCGGTTCCGGTCCAGTTACAGTCCGGTTAAATCAAGCCATAATACGGAACACAAACACGTAAAGACCAATTGCTTCCTGGTATAGATATGAGGAATCAGTAGCCTTACATTTTACCGACAAGACACACAATTTCCCATCCCTGAGTGTGTTCCTCCCTCCTACTCCTCCAATCGGCCCCGTCCCACATAACTCGTTGCTATCTCTTCACGCACCTTGACGCAGGAAATAGCTCTGTTTATCTCTACTCTATGTACAGTCACTCATAAAAGTAAGGAACCTCCCCCCTTCCCCCAGTGGCAAAACACCCTGTAACACGTGGCAAATCGGTTCTGGCAAGAGTGTAGATACCTCAAGTCAGTGGTGACGTTTGAAGGAGGTTGATGGTCTGCTCGATACACTTTGATTAAACGGTAGAAACTTATAATATGCGATTGACGAGACGAAGTATTAGTTAAGAGACAGTGTTTTGAGGAGACAAGTCTTTTTCCCCAATGACGTCTGGAACAGTGCCACCAGATCGACATCACAAGGTGTTATAAAGGTGTCTTGCCTTAACTATTATGGATGACTGTACCGAGCCAATGCCAAATTTTCCCACAAGCTTCCTTCTTTTACAGTGATGCTCGACATGCTATAAGGAAATAACTGCCATGAGTGTCTACCAAGTCGATGCAATACAGAGTCAGTGAAGCGATGGAAGAGGAGATGACTGTGTTTATCCCTATCAAGTCAAAACAAAATTGCCGTGACGTGATGCTAGGTGCTCGAAGTTTAAGAGGGTAGTACACTTTTGGTATATATATAGTGCCTCGATTCCTCCAAAGTATGCCAGGAAACAGGACCAGATTAACAAAAATAATGGTTGCCTGTTGCTTGGAATAGTTTGTAAGAATCAGTTGCTCCAGATTTACCAACACTGCACTTCCTTCCCCCTTAAGTGTATAAGGCGATCATCTTGTCTGCCTGTTGTGGTAAAATCTCCTTGTTTGTTTGTTTACAAAGCCGATAGCAGCCATGGTCAATTGATAACACTAAAGAGGATGAAATAAGACTGGTGTTAGGCTTGAAAGATCCTGAAGTATGAGGGAGAAGAGATAAGAGAGGAGGGACAACAAGCACGATAGGCATAGAAGGAGTGAGGGATGGGGGGATTGGAAAGAATTTTGGAGGCAGGGAAAAAGGGATTTAGTGAAAGAGGGAAAGTGACTAGCATAAAGTGTGTAAGTGAGTGCACGTGTGTGTGTGTGTGTGTGTGTGTGAGAGAGAGAGAATGATTGAGTGAATGAGTGAGTGAGTATGCATGTGTATGTGTGTGAGTAAATAAGTGAAGCAGTAAGGCTGAGTGAGGCAGGCAGAAAGTGAGTGAGTGAGTGAGTGAGTGAGTGAGTGAGCGAGTGAGTGTGCGTGTGAGTGAGTATGCGTGTGTGTATGTGTGTGAGTGAGTGAGTGAGTAAGTGAATCAGAAAGGCTGAGTGAGGCAGGCAGAGAGTGAGTGAATGAATGAGTGAGCATGCGTGTGTATGTGAGTGAGTGAGTAAGTGAAGCAGAAAGGCTGAGTGAGGCAGGCAGAGAGTGAGTGAAGTGGTGCCGTGTGCTCCCCCGTGCAGCAAATCACTCCTCCAGTCCGGCACTTACAGATCAACCGAGAAAGTTTGGACAGCTGGTGGGCCAAACGGCAGGCACGTCAGGGTCTATGACCACACCGCCTCGCCTCGCCTCTCGGAGTGTGTTGCCCCCTCGCTCTCAATTGTTGCTTGCTTGTGGCCGCTACCATTAGTTCCAAGTCGGTTGCAGTGTGTGTGTGTGTGTGTGTGTGTGTGTGTGTGTGAAGGCCAATTTTGCTTTGTCGTCTGTTTTTTTCCCTAGGGCCGACAGCGTAAGTGTTCGATATTTATGTAAACTTTGCCTTTTATGGGGTGTGTGTTGGGGTGGGGGTGTGTGTTGGGGTGGGGGTGTGTGTTGGGGTGGGGGTGTGTGTTGGGGTGGGGGTGTGTGTTGGGTTGGGGGTGGGTTTTGGGGTGGGGGTGTTATAAATGTACAGTTGTGGTTGAATGTTCTGTCGCCTCTCTGGTATGATGGTGAACTGTGAGAATAATGTAAAAAACATGATTGTTTATTCTGTATACCTGTAATCCGTGAAAATAACAGTAGGATAAAATTCAATTACTTCTCATTCACGACAACATTATTCTCAAGTTTCATCATCCTACTCGAGAGGAGCCAGAATGTAAGACCACAACAGTTATGGTTCCCGTGCACACAAACTATCTCGGTATGTTTTCATGTTTCAACAAGTATTCATTATGCACTATAAACGTGCATTGTCGTTCCTAGAAATGTCTAAAATCGTAACAAGAAATAACCAGTAATGCACACAATTAATTCAATTAGCCAACATAACCTGATCTGCAGTGAATTAAATCGATCCATTTATCTTATCCTACTTTTACCTTCTTGAGATTACATAGCCTTTTCTGAAAATACAATTTTCACAAAGAGATATATGATAATATTTTAAACACTAGGGTTAGCGAAACGGAGAGAAATCTGGACCATCTGTATACACGTTACATGGAATATTTTGGGTTTGCTGTAAGTACTTCTAAGATTAAAAATGGAAGAATTTAGTGATAATAATGATCTTCCCTCCTTCACTCCTGATGGTTGTAGTGGTAGTAGTGGTGGTGGTGAGCCTGGGACGGACGGATGGCGTTCTGGGAAAGTGTTCAACATCACCCCAATAATTATCTACAATAAACAATCTCATCACAACGTGGAAGGAAAGAAAGCTACAGGGCCCTTCCGTGAGAACATGGTGTAGCAATATTTTGTGATATTGTATAGGGGAATTGAAGGCTCCTGATTTCTACTGTCTGTGCCACGTACAAATTCCTTCATTGTGAGTGGTGTTTAGTGGCAAAATTTGGAGTACTCGAGACTCCTCCAATTTTCTGACTATATCATAAGGTCCTTTTGTTGACTGCTTGCAGAAAAAAATTGTGTTTCATTTGCACTGTAATTAATCTTTATAATTGACTTTATTTTTGACTTAAGACAATACACTGACACGGAATGAATGAAAAAGGGAAGAGTATTAGACTTAAAAGACATTATATACCACAACAGATAAAGAGACAAAGAGTAGGTACAGCAAACACGAGGGAAAAGGAAGAAAATGAGAGACAGTGGAAGAAAGGAAAGGAATTGGCTCGGGTCGGAAGGGTTGCCCAAAACCCATAAAGCATTACCCACCCACATCTTTGCAGGCAATAACTACCACAGAGCCCACCAAACACTGCTATACCGACACGTGTTGACAGAAAGCAGAACAAGGGGGTGAAGGAACTAACTGCTTGGCTTGAGGGAAACTGTACCTGGTAGGAACCTTACCGGGATTACAACCTGACAACTATTATTTTTAAGTACCAAGTTCGATTTCTTGCCGATACCAAATTTATATAACGTAGTCATTCGTGTACTAGAGGCTTTGAATCGTTTTGTGTCTAATGATGGCAAAGTATATTTTAATGGTTTGAGAGTGAATCCAAGGAAAGTAATAATGTGTTGATGTTCAGTATTCGTGTGTGTGTATGAGTGTGAATGCGAGCGTGAAAGAGGCCTCTCCCCCCATCCTCCTCTCCCTTCCCCCCACACACACACTTGAAAACTATTACATCACGACTAACTCACACACCCTCAATACGCAAGGATAGATAGATAGATAGGTAGATAGATAGATAGATTCCCCGACACCCTTTCGCTGCCCGGTATACACACACATCTTCACAAGTAGGCTAAGAATGAGGTTTGGGGGTCGGGGCGGCCGGGGTGACTTAAGACCACGCTCTCCCGAGTTATGTTTTCCACGTATTTTTGGCTTCAGTCTTCATAAACATTGAAGCCAAGGCCAGGGGACGGAACAGCCAGAGTGCTTAATGGCCGACCCACCTCACGCCTTCTCAGGGGCCACGAATTTAGGTTTTCTGAGGCAGCGGAATCGTTCATCACTCGTACATATGCTTTATTTACACACACATCTCTGTCTGTCTGTCTGTCTGTCTGTCTATGTGTCTCTCTCTGACAGTCTATCTGTCTCTGTCAGTCTATCTGTCTCTGTCAGTCTATCTGTCTCTGTCTGTCTATCTGTCTCTGTCTGTCTATCTGTCTCTGTCTGTCTATCTGTCTCTGTCTGTCTATCTGTTGTAAAAAGGAAGATCCTGTAATTCCAGATAATGCACAGGCATTCATATTTACAGTAGATAACAGGAGAGCGCTACCCTTCACCTCCCATATAAACCAACCACGCCTCGATCTACCTTCACCTAATATAATTGTCATCGTCTCTCCTGGGGTAAAGGAGTACTCCCTGCAGCATGACAGACTTGGGAATCATGCCACCGGTGTCAACATCCTTCACGTCGGGTAAAGGAGACAAAGGTTAGTAATTACAGGTCTCGTTTTACGTGGCCGCGACGTGGCATCGGTATTACGGTTATCTTGATAAAGGAGATACCATCCACAGGACCCGGAACGCAGTGTCGCAAAGTCTACCATGGCACGGTTACAATTATTCTGCTTGATTTTCCATGCATTTTCGAGGCGATTTTGTCTTTATATGATGTGATAAGCTAATACAACCACCTCTAACCTCACCTAATCTGACCTGACTTGACCTGACCTGCCTGTACACAGTTGAAGTGAACCTAAACTATGAGTAAATGTTACAAATTATAGTGGACAGTAAATATCCCCGTACCATGATAGACTTGGGACTAATACTGCCCTAGACCTGATTAAGATTTCCAACGATAGTGATTGGTTGATTGTTCCCCCCAGGATGATATCGGTGACGCTGATGATTGGTCGTCCTGCGCTGATAATGGACGGGGGTCGGGTAAGGTCACAGAGGTAGGTGGATGAAGGGGTTGCTGCACAAGATCTCATAAAATCAACCTAGGTTAAATATTCTCTCGCTTCGGCAATAGTGGAAAAAATATCTCTGATACCTTCACATTAATGGTGTCTTGCCACTCCTACTTGTTTGCGGGTAAACAAGTTTTTCTTCCACCTCTTCTTCCAGTAAGCTCACCTAATTCCAGAGTATTACATATTCTTTACTATAATCAGCATGTCTTCGAGGCAGGAGAGATCGAGAGCAAAGGTGACTCTGAGTAGCGGGAGTTTGCACTAAGTTATTACTGTACATCCCAATACAAATGAAATCTAACACAATATAATATTATGTCTCGGTTAGCATTGCGTATTGTAGGACTTTGTATTAACATCTTTATCCTTCTAGAAGAAAAATGAAGGTCAACGACAGAGCAGCTGAAACCTACATCCAGCCTGACTATTATAGACAAGAGAACACAAACAAGATGCAGCTGTTATATTTTCACATTCTTCAACACATCCATCACGGCTACACCAACGTCAATTCAGGCTTCCAGCAACCACTGCAACACCCTAATATTACACATTAGCACAATTTACGGAGGCCGCAACGCCTCTGGACACCAACTGCAAGGAATTTACGAAAATAGCTTGACTTTACAGGCATCAGTGTCAAGGAGTACACGTGATGATCAATAACGTTCGTAAAATACATTAAAACACAGTGAAAGGTGTTGTCAATAATACAATGCAAAGTATAAACATGAATTAATTATTTGGATTACTTAATGATAAACAAACAAACAAACAGAACGAATCATATGGCCACTGCCCCCCCCACCCCCACAAACATACACAGTAAACGAGAGGAAACACAATAACATTTCAGGCACCGACAATGAACCTAATGCCCAAACTCGACCCATTAAAAGCAAGGAGAAAAGAGTGAGCGAGGGGAGAGACAGGGAACAGCGGTCTGGTGGGACAACACATAAACCGGCTCGATGCAACAAGGAAGGTCAAAGTTCCCCATGGGTGATCTTTTGGGACCTTTTGATGTTACACGTCGGAAAAAATGGAGGTCGAGTTACCTCCTCCCTAATTGTCTAATGTTATGAATGGATTTTTAAAGAAAGATTGCTTTTTTATTGGGAGGCAAAGGTCCAAATTCAAGTGGATATCTTTTCCTCCCAGTGCATTTATGATCTTTTTACAAATATTTTTAGTTTTTTAGAAATTTTGTGAACAGATAGAAATTGTGTAAATTGGTGAGCGGTGCCCAGTTTTCTACGGTTTTGTGTGTTGTTTTTGAGACACAGTTTGGGGGGAACCAGACTGACCTTCTCCCAACCCAACCCGCCGACTAAGTCTTTACCATGACCTGATGGACGAGTTTTGGGGAGAGAGGTGAGGAGAGGTCGACCCCCAAGGGCTCGCCACCTCGCCCACACCCTCTCCATGTGTCCTCCCACTGCCATGTTTATCTCGGGTCGTGGTGGACTAGACTAGAGGGAGGGTCTATCACAAGGGTACTTATTTTTTTCTGTCGCCGTCTCTCATCCTCCATACTCGGGTCAGAATGTTTCCGTCTTTATTCTTCAATACACACATAATGGTCTACCGTCCTTTACATTCAATCTATTTCATGACCTACCTTCCTTCAAGAGGCTTGTGATTCGATATTATTGGGATATGAACTAGTCTTTCTTAATTGTTTCTGTTACAGCCATGAGTAGGCAATTATTTTGGCTATGCTGTTGCCTTGCCTATATAAAAGGATATAAACATACAAGGCCTAGAAGAATCAAACACACCACAACAACACCCTAAGTTAAAATATGCCAATAAAAATATCAATGTGATGACAATTGTATTCCTAAATATAAACACTGCGATTATTATGGTATAAGTGGCGTTGTGGAAAGGCACCAACATCATATACATTAAGGCAGTTCAGTGGAACATATTAATACCCATGTACGGCAATCATTATTAAGATAATCACAATATTATAAGGGTGTGGGCGGGGGGCGAGGCAGTGTAAGTCAGGTTATAGTTGTGATTACATGTTAATAATACAGTGGCGAGACTGTATTGTGAAAATTGGTAGGTATGTGTACTTGCATGTGTTGTGGTTTTGTACACTATTCTAAATTGTTGGGAATCGTTAATATTAGCCACATAATTAGAATATAGGAAAAATATTCCATGTAAGCATACTCGTGACATTTCATTTTGCAAAACGGACGAGGGTTGGGCAGTAGAACACAAAGAACGTTCAACCAACAACAGACCTGCTAGTAATTTCAAGGCGCTGCTTGATTAAACAAGGAGGAGGAGGAGGAGGAGGAGGAGGAGGAGGAGAAGGTAGCTAATTCCCTCATCATCTCCCAAGTATCATCCCTTCTTCTCTCTCATCCCTCCCACTTCCTTTTCTTCTCGTACCAATCCAAAAAATACCAAGATTTTTGCGTTCAACTGCACCTAATTTCATCTTAGCTTGCCCCCACTCCTCAGCCTCACAGCCAATCACCAGGCCGTCAACATAAAGCTCCATGTATGGAATGGAAGAGGTATTACATCCGGGAGCAGGTGACCCGAGCTGACCTGAGGGGCGGGGTCAGTCCAGGTCAGAGAAGACGAGGGCGTGGGGGGTTTGGCCAGTTTTTGTTCAGTGTTTACATTATATTATATTGTAAGCGAGGGGGACGGGGTAACGACACCAGAATATACTGCCCGAAGCTCTACCACCTTGAAAGGAAGTGTAGTCTTATTTCCTAACCTATAAGGCGTATGAATATAGAGTTTAAAATGCTGATTATGTCTCGTGTGATAGTCAGTGACCTACAGGGCGATAATTACAGTGTTCAATATTAAAGTAAGCCATATTTGTTTTTCTGCTTTTCTCCCCTTTTTATCTTACACAATCAATACAGCTTATGAGTCAATAAAAAGTACGCGGGAGAGACAAAATCATCACCACATCACACTGTTAAATACTCACATTGCCAGCGACTCACATTAACTAAATACTTACACTACTTACAAACACATCCTGCTTAAGGACCCACTGCCAACGACACATACTACTTGAAGGCCTACGCTACCCACTTAAAGACTCATACTACTTAAGGACCCACACTGCCAGCTATACACACTACTGAAAGACTCATACTTCTTAAAGATCCACACAGCCCGAGAGATACACTACTTGATGATTCACACTACCTACTTAAAGACCCACGCTACCTCCTTAAAGCACTTATACTACTGGCGATCCACACATATACTGTAGTACTTCAAGTTACCGGGACACCTCTGCCTGCAGCTCCACCCTGCTGGGATCCATCTTGTCCAGAACCAACAATACTTGCGAGGCCACGCGTGCACTGTGGCCGGGTCCGCTCCATCTCCACCATCTCCTCCTCCACCTCCCTGCTGGGGCAACGCGAGGGCCCTCATTCCAGCACAATCAGTGACACACGCGGGGTCCTGGCCTCATCAGCACTAAATCGCGCACCGCCGTCGATGCGCCGCCTGCCCGCCTAATTGAAGCCTTGTCGGTGCTGGGGAAGGAGGGGAAGGTCGGAGGTCGGGGCGAGGCGAGGCGAGGCGAGACTTGCTGTCCGACTCATCCACTAAATATATTACCTCGCCACGCTCCGAAAATATCACGAATCCTTACAAGACCATTAAGTGAAGATAGAGCTTGCCATCTGTCCTTTATATTTTATAACGAAAATATCACGAAAAGATTTCACGAAATTTTATAATATCACGAATAATATCACTAAACTTTACAAGATCATCAAGTGCAGAGAGATAGCTGGCCAACAGTATTTTATTTCTTAGCACGAAAATATCACGAAAAAATATCACAGAATCATACAATATCACGAATGATATCACGAAATTATCACGAAAAAAAATTCAGATCACGAAAAAGATAATATCACGTAACCTTAAAAGTTCATCATGAGGAAATATATCTAGTCATCTGTCTTTATCTCTTATCACGAAACATCACGGTATTATCACGTAGCTTGAGGATATGGGGGGGGGGGAAGATAAATGAGGCAATACTTTCTAGCACTATAATACAAAGGTTTTTAGAGCATGAAGTAATTAATGAGTTCCAACATAATATAATCACTAATGACCACGAATTATCACTAAAATTATATATATATTACACCATCAATGGGGAAAGATATCTCATTTTTTTTTTCCATATAACGGACCTTTACAATATCATCAGATGAAAAAAAAAAGTATTCATCATTATCTTTTATCGGGTTAATATCTCGCAATGGCTACTAATCGGGCCAGTCTTAATCACGGGGTTGGTGCCGCGGCGAAGCATGACGCCGTTATCAGATTATCAGTCCACGGGTTTCTGAAATGATCTTGACATCATTATACGCACACAACGCATTCAATTTACGTTCCTGAAATCTGGTAACTGTCAGCGAGGCAGTGCAGCGGTGGGAAGTTGTGAAGATCGCATTATTCCTTAACAAGATTGAATCGTTTTGCAATTACAGTATATAATAACATTTCAGATTTTCCCAAGAGTAACAGTAACAGTGATCTGCTTTTCTACTTTATATAAACTTACCTTGAGCCAACCAAGAGAATGAAGGCTTTCCCTATATATAGCAAATTGAGCTAACAAATGAAAAATGAATTATTTTACATAAACTAATCTTTAACTTAGCAAAATATTGTTTACAGATAGCAAGAATGCACATATATAACTTCTCGCGTGATTTTATCTGCCACCAGAGATATTTAATGTAATTCAACAAATCCTGCATTTTTTTTTTTTGGTGTGGGATGGGTTGGGGAGCGTGGAATGTTCAACACTTCACTAAAATGGATGAGCGTGACTTGCTATTATTTCTCCTTACAGTTCCAGGTGTTGACATGAACCAGACAGAGAACCGTACAGGACTTACCCTCAGCACCGTCATCCAGAGCTGATACTCGACACTCGCCCCCTTCATTCACAGGGGAGTTGATCAATCATTCGTGGGTCACTTGTTATAGAGGGGGGCAGGAGGAAACACTGACGAGACAGCATACTCAGTCACGGTCAAAAGTTCCGAGTCCTACCCTTTTTAATGGTGAACTGTTGATATTCATACTGCTTGCATGATTATAATAATTTATGAACGTACTGTATTTACACAAAGCTGTCGCGTGTTATTGAACTAATTCTCAATATAGGGACAGAGATAATGAAGGAAAGGTCTGAGGGACAGGGTTAGGAAGGACAGAGGGACAGGGACAAGGAGGAAAAGGTCAGATGGTCAGGGCAAGGAGGGTAAAATCAGTGGAACAGGGGTGCTACAGATAAGGGAACAGGGGTGGTAAGGACAGGGGTGGTAAGAAAAGGGGACAGGGGTGCAAAGGACAAGAGGACAGGAACAGGGATGGACAGGGGAAGTAAGGACAAGAGGACAGGAGCGGGGATAGACAGAGGTGGGGATGGACAGGGGACAAGGCAGGCCTCCTACAGGTGTCCCGCCAGCAAGTGTAATTACTGGACTAATGTGCGAGGTGGACCGGCAGGGGGCAGAGGCAGGGGTCTGGGGGCTGGGGTCAGGGGTAGGGGTGGTACGGGGTGATAGCATCTCTGGCTCTAACATATGAGTGATAAATAACAAGGAGGCAAGCTGGCCCTGACACCCCTGTACTGGCTTGGACGCCGGTCACCTCAACCACACGTATATACTGACATGACTCGACTCACCTCACTCATTATATATACGACTCGTAATAACTCAACGCACATTATTTACAATCACAGTCTTAAAGCAAAATGCAATAATAATGAATATATTATATATGCGTTTTGTATAGGTTGACATATGATGCATATAAATTGTATAAAATGAATCTCTTCAAGTGACTAATAGGGAGTGAAGTGTCCATCAGGCCTTCCTGACCACATCACCCCCCCTGTGATTGTGGGAATCAATGTGTTAGTTCTCATGGATGTAATATAAGCTAGAAATTTATCCTTCACCGCCCCCAGGTCTCAGGAGTGATACACCTTCCGGCATTTGCTTGTCGCATGCCAAGGTACCCGATCCTCCTCCAGGCACAAGGCCACATCCAGGGCCGTTCATTAAACATCCAACTGTACAACAGTATAACACTTCGCTTATTTCACAGTTATCACTTATATGAAATTCCCAAAAGATTAAGCCGTAAGATTGGTTTTCATATATATATATATATATATATATATATATATATATATATATATATATATATATATATATATATATATATATATATATATATATATATATATAAAATCATAATTTTATTATACGTCACTAACTCCCTCCCCATCCTCTACCCTCCACCCCACTCCCCAAAAAATTCAGTGGAAATGGAAGGAGAAAATCTAAATCTACTTCAGACGAGACGTGCAGTAATAAGGTGTAACAGCATCCCCCGACAGTCCAGCAGCACCAGAAATAACAGAGGTGACCCCGACCATGCCACACCATTGTCAGACTCACCTCTTCCCTGCAGGCCCGCAGATTTATCCCCCTCCCCCCTCCCTCCTCCCTTGGTCCCTGTACCCTCTGGAAACTTTGACCCCTATGGCTTCCATTTACCCCCTGGAACCCCTGTTTTCTGGAAATTCTCTCTGTGCCTCTTGGCCCCCTTTATCGGTGAGCACCCTGTACTACTGGCCCCCCTGTACTACTGGCCCCCCTGTACTACTGGTCCCCCTGTACAGATGTCCCCCTGTACAGATGGCCCTGTAATCTGGAAAAATATGATGCCCAATGTTATCTGGAAAAATAAACCTCTGGGTCTCCATTAACTTAACCAAGTCTACCCTAATCAAACCTAACTAGTCACAAAAAGTATCAAGCTATGAACTAAAATTATTTTAGCAACCCCTATCTCAATACAACCTAACGGGACCCCTGACTAACCTGACCCTAATTTGACCTAACATAAAAATGATGTACTGTAGCCTCTCGTTAACAAAAACAAAATCTCAGTAGCGTAAAAAACTTGGATGCTTAAACTGACTTAACACAAATGATGTACCGTAGCCTCTCGTTAACCCCTCCCTCCCCCCCCCCCACAAAAAAAAAATAATATGTAGTGTAAGAAATTTGGATGCTTTGTGTATCGTGGCAGGACAATGGTGTGTGGGAGGGCAGGAGAGGTCAGATGCCATGATAGACAGTCCAAGCAGGGGTACACCACGGGGGGCTTCACGCGGGGCTTCCCTCACTCCTTCCACCCCACCACCATCCTGAGTGTCTGCAGCTGGAAGGAAGGAAGGAAGTAGTGTGGTGTGATGTGGGATGATTTGGATGATAGAGTATTGGAATGGTGAGAGGCATTGTGTTGGTGATGGTGGTGGTGGTGGTGGTGGTGGTGGTGGAGAGGATATGTGGAATGATAGGAAAGGTGTGGAATGATAGGAAAGGTGTGGAAGCAAAGCAGGAAGGGGGATGGAAGGAAGTAGTGTGGTGTGATGTGGGAGGGATTGGAGGTGATGTTATTGTTATTGGTAGCAGTGTTAATGGTGGTTGTATTGGTAATGGAGGTGGAGGAGATAATTATGTGGGAGGATTGAAGTGATGGGAGGTGATGGCGTTGGTAGCTATGTTGGTGATGATGGTGGAGAGGATACGTGGAATGTCAGGGAAAATTTGGAAGCATAAACCAGACAGACAGACAGACAGACAGACATTAGATTCGAGCCTACTCCTTCCTCAACAATTTCACATGCATCACAGAGCCTTAACGAGCTTGTGCTACATCATGCCAATATTTTCTTACACATTTCCAGCAAACAAAGTGAACTGTAAGATGCGATAAATATATTTTCCCCCAGTGAAGGTAAATAAATACATTGGGGTAATATATTATGAAACGAGAATAAAAACGCACGCAATCCTCTTATCCAGCCCCATCCATCAAGGCGAGAGCAGCAGGTGGGAAGGTGAAGAAACAGGACAACCTAAATGCATGTAGTCTGTCGCTGCCTCCTCATCCCATTGGTACCCTGGCCACACTCTCACACACAAGGTACAATTCTAGTGGGTCCGTCCAATACATCATGTTGCTGCTGCTGCCACTACTGTTCCCTCGTTACTTTTTACTAGCATGAGTCATTGTCGTTGCTACTACCATATATACTGCTACTACTACGAGGAGGGTGCTACAAAATTTAAAATTTAATGCTATGAATTCCACTATTACTACTACTAGTTGTTACTAGTTCCAATGTTATGTTTGTTTACTTGTTTGTTTGTTAAGGATGTCAGTGGCCGCGCAGTGGTGCGGGGAGGGGCGGATCGGGCCGGGGCGGGGCGGGGCGGGGAAGTGGTTGTAAGTGTAAGGGATGCATTTCACTGATGTACAAACGAGACAGAGTTATTTGTACCCCATCCTGGCTGGTATATGATTATGGGGGTCATTTGTCTTGGCTGAAGTGGCGGGCTACTGATTCCTCCAAGCTATGCCAGGAAACAGACAACCTCATAGTTATATCAGTGTCGTGGCATAGTTTTAAGTAATCTGTAGCACTACAAAATATTCACAAAAAATGAGTCTCCCTTTAAATCCATTGGGGGTGAAGTAGCAGGAGGGTGGCAGGAGGTGGGAAGGAGGGTGAGTAGGACGGGAGTAGGACGGGAGTAGGAAGGGGGCAGGACGGGGGCAGGGGGGGGGGGCCACAGACTCTAACACCAATTTATAGAAAAACAGGGGTCCACTTCTCCTCCCTTCACCTCACCAGTCCATCCTCCCACGCCTCCCGAACCCTTCCATATTAGCAGAGAATATCGTGATGTTTGCCTCAGCCCTCAGGAGTTCGGCCAGTCGTGAAATAAAGTGTTGGTGTGGCGGGGTAAATGGGACGTGGACGAAGGGAGGGAGGGGTGGAGGGATGAAGGGAGGGGGCTGTTTACACTCTGCCAGCGCCAGTCACCACCACCCTACCTACCTACCTACCTACCACCCTACCTACTTACCTGCCTGCCTACCTACCTACCTACCCCCGTTTTCCTTATCGGTAGTGACAGTGACGACGGGTCAGGCTTGAGGAGGCTTGGAGAGGAGTAGTGGAGGGAGTGGAGGAGAGACAGAGGAGGAGGAGGAGGAGGAGGAGGAGGAGGAGGAGGAGGAGGAGGAGGAGGATGACTGTAGGAAGCGAGGGGGAAGGGAAGAATAGAGGATGGACAGAGAGGGAAGAGGAAGATGAGAGGGTGAAGGAGGAGGTGGGAGAAGGAAGGGGAAGAATGAGGGAGAGAAGAAAGAAAGGGGAAGGATGGAAGGAGGGAAGGAAAGTGGGGATTGATGGAGGAGGGGAGAAAAAGTAGAATGATGGAGGGGGAGAGTGAAGAAGTAGGGAGTTGAAGAGTGTTGTGAGAGTTTGCTTAACACTTTCTGGTTCTTCTGACGCACATGTGGCGCTTAACAGATTTTTGGAGTTTCATGGATCAGCCAGCCAGCTTCTTGGTGCCTCGTATTTACCTACACATTATTCAACATACTCTACGTACAGCTGAGGTCCAAGGTTCTGTCGTCTCTCAGGCATGATGGTGAGCTTTGAGTAAAATGTTCGGTGGGCGTGAATGAGGACTGATTGTTGTTGTTGTTGTTGTTGTTATTTCTTCTGACCGTATTATTTTTATAGTTAATTTACAGTCAGACAAAAAAAAAATCAATCAAAAGTTTCATTTATTCCTCCAAAAGTCTCATCCACTTCAAAAAATTAATTCAGTTCAACTCCTCCATTTCGACCATAACACTTTAGAAACTCTCAATGTGAGGGGAGGGTCGGAGGGGACGGAAGGAGGAGGAGAGAAGGCGATCGAGGAACGAGGCCACGAAATTGTTAAGAGAGAATGCTGGAACTGTGTGGTGGTAATGGCTTCTACTCTGTCATTTAGATGGATGTATATATATTTTTCCACCGTGATCTCGATTTGAGGGAGTGGGAAGGTGGGTGGGTGGGTGAGTGGGTGGTGGTGTTGGGGGAAACTGTGTGTGTGTGTGGGTGGGTGGGTGAGTGTTGGGGCGGTGAGTGGGTGGTGTTGGGGGGAAAGTAGGGTTGGTGGGGGGTGGTAAGAAGAGTGAGATGGATGAGAGAAGGGAGAATGAGGAAGAAGGAGAACAGATGAACGGACGGCTATCGGTAAAATGAGAAGGGTGATGTGAAGGGTGAAGGAATGATGGAAGGAAAGAGAGAAGTATCATCTTGGAATGGAGAGAAAACCATGAAAGTGTTGAGGAAAGAAGGAAGGAAACAGCCATCACGAGTAGAGGAAAAGGTTATACTGGCACAGATCACGTGGTCTGGAGTGATTCTTTCTCACGGACTGGCCTCAAAAGACACCGACTGACCACCACCTGCTGAACTGCTTCGGTAATAAGGTCACATTCCCATAAGCCTCGGAGGGCCACCATCACGACCGGCAGGAAAGCGCTCACAACATCGAGCAATCCATCGTAGTGTGCGAGTGGCCTGCCAGCCTCACCTTGCGTCACCAATGGAATATCTCAGCACAGTCCAGCATTTCTCCCCACTTTCCCCAGCACCTCTTGCCTGGGTCATGGGCGGGACGTCATGCACGAAGTTGACGGAGATGGATTACTCTGCCTTGCCCGTGGAAGAGCTTTAATGGATAACTAATACTCTAGGAATATATATGTATATATACCGGTATATATACCGGTATATATATATATATATATATATATATATATATATATATATATATATATATATATATATATATATATATATATATATATATATATATATATATATATATATATATATATATTCTCATTTCTTTTCATATTCTGGTAGTGAGCGATTTTTCTGTGAAGGGAGTTTTAATGAAAAAACATTGTATGCTTGCAGAAATTAACGAAGTCAACATTGCATAATATAATATTTATTTTATTCCTCCTACGTTTCAGTAAGAATACCAACAGTAAAATGAGTGAGTGTGGTGAGGTGAGGCTGCAGGAGAAATTTGGAGCTAAGACAACTGGTTCAACCTCCGGACTGACGAGCTAGCGAGTGAAACGATGACTCAGGATCAGTCAGTGGCAGGTGGAGAGGAGAGGAAAGGAAAGGGGAGGAGTGGTGATGGAGGCAGCAAGGGGGAGGGGGGACGTGATAACATCTAAATGACTCGCATTACTGGTACAAGGAAGCCGCTGGGCCCGAGTGTAAACAGAGAAGAAAAAAGTCAGGCTGACCACTGGCCTGACCCATACACGGACCAAACCAAAACTTTATCTTGAAGAGTGAGTGATGGTGGTGGTGGTGGTGGGTGGGGAAGGGAGGGGTCTGGCTTCACCACCACCACCACACACTCCAACTACAGAACTCATTTCCAACCTGGAGAGATACCGGGCTGCCCACTTGCCACTTGGCCCTCGGTGATGTATACGCCAGAATAGAACACATTTTTCTCTTGCCTGGGTGGGTGGGTGGGTCGTACTAAGATACACAAAAGTTCGTTCTTACAGCCAGCTATAATGTAACTGTCTGAATCACATGGCTGAGGGAACGAACTTCTGAGCACTATGTTAGACATGGCAGTGGTTTGTGAATAGTAATCAGTGCGTGAGTGGTTTCTAGTTTAGTCATCCTCTCCACTACAACGAAAAAATATAAACATTGAAAGAAGAAATGAAAAATATACATCAACGAAAAAACTTAGAAAGAGTTGATGTTGAGGTTTTCTAGAGACAGTGGAGGACGGTGATGGCGGAGCCTGGTGTAGGAATGTCACCACTAGCAGTTATTATGGATGACCAATGTTTTCTAGTCAGAGAGAGAGAGAGAGAGAGAGAGAGAGAGAGAGAATGACGCTTTACCTCGTCAGTCCTGTTCAATATATAAAGTATACTTCACTTAAACTAGAACCAACCAGAATTATTATAGAAGTCAGAGGTAAACTCCTCGCTGCCATACAATGCTTTATGCAGCGGTGGATTAGTGGCCTTTAGTTTTTCCCAAATAACTATAATCTGAGTCAATAAAATACTCGTATATATTTGGGAAAATAATAGTCGTGATATTAATCTGACCTCATTCACAAATAAATGTTGAGTATATTTTGTTCAGTGTAACAATGAATCCATATTTTCCTCAGAACTATTTGTACAGCATTCAAAAATATCTGCGTAAATGCACATCTGCCAACACGTTTAGACTTATGCAAGAAAAGTACAAGAAACAGCAGAGGTACAGAATAATACAAAAAAAAAAAGAATGAAATAACGTAGAAAAAACACACAGAAGTAGAGTGATTAATTAACTGTACCACAAACAAACAAACACACAGAAGTGGAGTGATTAACTGTACCACAAAAAAACAAAAAAACAAAAGACGTGACCAAAATAACTACCATAAGAAGAGATATAGTTACAAAGAGCGACAAAGAGCAAATGATTGGTGCCATTACTTCTAACACCTTCAAGAAGTGGCTGTATAGACTCGACCTCCAGCACGTGGCCCCAGGCGGAGGGTGGGGTTCCGGGCTGACCTCTACCTCCCCCGCACCGCAGCTAGCCAGGGGGAGGGTCAGAGGCGGTGGAGAAGGGAGAGAGTTAGTGGTGGAGAGTGGAGATGAGTGGGAAGTGGAGAAGGTTGGTGGTGGGGAGTGGAGATTGAGAGAGAGTGTGTGTGTGTGCTGGGGAGTGGAGATAAGTGGAGAGAGTGTGTGCTGGGGAGTGGAGATAAATGGAGAGAGAGAGAGCTGGGGAGTGGAGATAAGTGGGGAGTGGAGATAAGTGGGGAGTGGAGAGAAGTGGGAAGTGGAGATAAGTGGGGAGTGGAGAGAGGGGTAATGGAGAGTGGAGATGATTGGTAAGTGGAGAGAGTTAGGGGGAGTGGAATGAGTGAGGGGGAAACTCAGGGGAAGTGGAGAGAGACAGTGGGGAATCGACATGGGGAATAGACATGGGGAGTGGACATGGGGAGTGGGAAGTGGGCATAGTTATAGTGGAGAGTGGAGAAAGGCAGTGAGGAGTGGGGAGAGTGTCAGTGATCATGAAAACACGACGCAGGGAAGACAACAAAAACCAAACGTCAGAGAAGACAATAGAAGACAGGGAAAGAAGTCCAAACCTCCTGACAACAACAATGGGATAATAAAACGAATGATATAAACAGTAGGAAAATCAGAGGGAGGGATGCTGTGAGGAGGGATATATAAGGATACTGGTGAAGGAGGAAAGAGAATATGAAAAGGAAGGGAATAGCAGAGGGGATAATGGTGGGGTGAAGAAAGGAGAAGAGAGGGGAGTAAGGACACAGAATAAAAGGAAGGAAATATAGATGAGAAAAAAAAAAGAATAGGAAAGGAAGGTTGTGGGGTGAAATAAAGGAGAGGAGAGGAAGGATATAAGGATACTGGTGAAGAAAGAAATAGAAAATGAGAAGGAAGAATAGAGGGAAGCATGGTAGTAAGGTGAAGGAAGGGAGAGGAGAGGGAGTGAAAGTAAATGTGTGAAGGAGCGAGAAGAAAGGGGGCGTGGAGGAAGAGGATAAAGGCAAGGAGAGCGAGAGGAAACAAAGATGATAACGGGAGAGATAACAAAATGAAAAAGAATTATAGAGATATAGACACAGACACAAATATAGAGCCAAATAGGGATATAGAAACATATACAGAGAAGGAACAAAGAGATAGAAACAATTACAGATAAAAGGAGTAACAGATAAAAGGAGTAACAGATACAGAAAGAAAGAGAGAACTCGAGAGATACAGTGAAAATAAAAACGAGAGGTGAGGAGTACCTTGACCACCAACACCCCGGGGCCCACAGTGGTCGTTAGTGACCTTATACAGCGGCCACAAGCTGTTATCTGGCGGCTGGGGGTCCTGGGGGGCGTTTGAGGGGGGCAGTAGTGTTGTGTGAGGAAGGGGGTGGCAGGGGTGAGAGCTGAAAGTTGGTAATGACAGAGCGGACGTGCACCTCAGCCCCCCCCCCCTCTCTCTCTCTCTCTCTCTCTCTCTCTCTCTCTCTCTCTCTCTCTCTCTCTCTCTCTCTCTCTCTCTCTCTTGTTCTTTTTCTGTCTTTATCTCTCTTTGCTTGTCTTTGTCTCTGTCTGTCCGTCTGTCTCTATTTATTTATCTCCCTATCACCCAATTCATTCCTCCTACCACTTTTTTCAGTTCTAAGCTGGTTTTTCACTTGTCTTCTCGATCTAATTCAGTCCCAGCCACCCCATAAAATTATCACCCTGTTACCTCAAATTACACCAGACAAAGTATTCATTATTAATGTAAACTCTTCCCTTCCGGTTCTTCACAGCATAACCTTCTCCATTCTTAACTCTTATTTCTTCTCTCTCCCTTCCTTCTCCATCACCTTCGCGACTTTAATTCTCATTCTTATATTAACCCAAGAAATGTCAAATTCATCATGTTGGTAGGGTTAAAGTCAGATGAAATCTTCCTGAGTGGACGTACAGTAGGTACTTAAAGGACCTGTAATATTATTGAAGAATAAGATGATACTGATTCCTCCAAACTCTTCCACAGAACAGCACTAATACAGAAGGAGTTGTTTCGTTAAGTGATTTGGAAGAAATAAGTTACCTCTAACTCCTTGACTGTAACACAAATGAAGAAGAGACGAACAACACTAAGCCGACATGACACCCACCAGGATGAGTCTCACTTCAGGGGACCGTAGTTCCGAAGGTTTATCCCTAAACTTTAGAGGTGGCGACGTATATCAGTGCTAAAATAAGCCAGGCCATAACTTGGTGCTGTATAAGGGTGTGAAGGTCCAGGGAGGGAGCTTTACTGGGTGAGATGGACTGGTCGGTTGGTTGGTTGGTTTGTTCACGAGGCGTAGGAGGGTTGGCTGGTGAAATATTGTTATACCTGCAGGAGGAGGAGGAGGAGGTGGTGGTGGTGGTGGTGTACTTTCTAGCTCCTTGGAGGATGAGATAAAAGCTGTGTGTGTGTGTGTGTGTGCGTGTGTCGATCATGACGTGAGCCTCGTTACGGTATGTCTATAGTATCGTACGTAACATTAATAAAATTGCACGCACATTCTCCGTCGCTCCATGGTTGAAACGATAACACATCTTACATTTTCTATTCGAGGAAGTTGAGGATATGAAAAGCCCTATGATTTTGTTAAAATGAAAAAAAAAAAAAATCCACATTATAATAATTATTGGAAATAATTGTTAATATGAGTATAATGCATATTTTATATCTGACATTATCATTGTTCCGTGTTGCCCAGAGAAGTACACGTAACTCGTAACACATTACATTACTTTTCTGAGGGAATAATATGTTTTCGGCAAATTGCCTGGGACTGGTGACTCCTCCAGACTATGCCATTAAACAAACCCCCTACGCATACACTAAGGTAAGTTGTTTCTTATCATAATTTGGAAGAATGGAAAAACCTCCCCACCTCGCCCATAATATGATAATTGCTCCCCATAAACTGATGCTCCAGGGCGAGAAGAGGCGAGGCGAGGCAGGGCGAGCGGGGCGAGGCGAGGCGGGGCGAGGCGAGGCGAGGCGAGGCGAGGCGGGGCGAGGCAAGGCGAGGCAAGGCAAGGCGAGGCAGGCTACGTGAAGGACACTCAGGTAGCAGCTGCAGTGGACAGTGAAGGACAAGTAATTACCCACGATTAGAAAGTAGTATATTATTTACCTAATTATCTTAGTCGTAAGTACAAAATCCTGTGGTATTAATAGTTACAGAATAATTGAACATTAATAAATTATAAACATTTTCGCATTTTTGGGGTGTGGTTGCAGGGGTGTGTGTGTGGTGGCAGGGGTGTGTGTGTGGTGGCAGGGGTGTGTGTGTGGTGGCAGGGGTGTGTGTGTGTGGTGGCAGGTGTGTGTGTGTGGTGGCAGGGGTGTGTGTGTGGTGGCAGGGGTGTGTGTGTGGTGGCAGGGGTGTGTATGGTGGCAGGGTGTGTGTGGTGGCAGGGGTGTGTGTAGTGGCAGGGGTGTGTTATAGCCTGGGGTGCTGTACATGCCTGAGGTGAGAAGAGTAGTGAGGGCCAGGGAGGTAAGCACCAGATGATGCCACCCACACCACGAGGACTGCCTGGCACCACACACACACACACACACACACACACACACACACACACACACACACACACACACACATAAAAATTACTATTACACATACACAGAAAACTTACACACACACACACACACACAAACAAACACACACACACACACACAAATACTGTCACACACACACACACACACACACACACACACACACACACACACACACACACACTCGGACCGCACCAGTACCATCACGTATATAGTCCACACCGTGAAAGTTGGGGCGTGATGAAGCACACACATACATACATACACCCCCTCCACTCCACACACCCCACACTAAAACCACTGAGAAGTGACCAACAATAACAGCATCACAATGTTTGGTTTATTAATTCACATGCATTTTTCTCATCAGGTTCTTAAATATTAAATTTATAGCAGAATTACTCGAGTTAATTCAAAATTACTGAATGCTGGATAAATAGGTAGATTACGCTTCGTGATTGTCAGAGGTATATTAGAAAGACACACTGGGAATTTACAATACAATAGTACAGGGAAATGAGTGACACTTACAAAAGGAGAATGAGGTAAGTTAGGTTACAGGTTATCTCTTGTGACTATTATTTTGTTCGTTTATCTTTGCGTTCGCTAGCGTTACACAAAAAACATTATTATACCGGGCAATTGTTGGCTGGAGCGGGTAAAGGGACGGTACCTCATGCAGTCTGGCTCATTACACACCGAGTTTGTAATGCCCCTCTGATTAATTCCCGATCACAGGGCGTGGAGAGCCAATCATATGGTCGAATCAGGAGGACCCTTTGAGGCGCCTTTGTGGGTGTGTTCTCGTCGTCACAGCTACAGAGACGGGATAATTGTTGGGAGTTTGTTTGTGGGTGTGGTGAAGTAAGTGATTGGGAGTTATTTGGGGATGTGAGAGACTTGGGGGGGGGGATTTGGATGGAGTATCGGGTGCTCTGAGGTGGTCGACCCGGGTTGGGAACGTCTGTAGTTTATCGTGAATGTAGTGAGGTTGTTGGTGAAAGTACAAGTTACGTAAGAATTAGGGGACAGTCGCAAGCCGGTAAATCCTGGGACTGTAGAAAATTGATTGGGGTGAAGCAGGTAGTCGGTGGCACGGTCAGTTAGTCGGGGTTGTGGTGAGGTGGTTGGGGTTGTGTGAGGTGGTCGGGGTTGTGGTGAGGGAACTATGGGGTTGTGGTGAGGGGACAGGGGGAGCTGTGGGACACGCTGGGTAAACTCGGGGACCCATCTGGGAAAATCTGTTTGGTCTCCTGGCGGTGGGTGACCATGAGGGGGAGAGGAAGGTGGAAGCAGGTGCTGGCC
>JAWQEG010008725.1:0-44364 GCA_033782935.1 Petrolisthes cinctipes
AACAAGAAGAACAACAAGAAGAAGAACAGCAACAATGAAGAGGGAGAAGAGACTGCAGAAGGAAAAGAGACTGCAGAAAAGTGTGATGGAAAAGAGGAGGGGAATATGGAGAAGGAAGAAAAACCCAAGAAGACAATTGAGGAGGGATTAGAGGAAAGTGAGGAATCAAACAAGAAGGAAAAGAAAATGAAGAAGGAAAGAAGACGAAGAGAAGCAACCTGGAGGAAGTGACGAGCCCGGCAGGAATTCAAAACACTCTCGGGTTCCTCACAAGGCATCTCGTGCTCCTACCAAGGAGAGGCCTGTGGATATACACATTGTAGGTGATTCCCAGGCACGAGGGCTGGAACCCCTAATGGCAGATCGCCTTCACACTTCTGTGAAGGTGAATTGTTTGCCAGGTTGTGGCAATGCTGACCTCCGAAAGGAAGCTGAGAGGATCCAAACGTCCAGATCTGCTGTCATTGCACTCATGGTGAGTGGTAATGACATCTACCTGAGAAATGGTAGAGTAGGCATGACCGAAGGAGTCCTCTCGGATGTGCTCGGTGGCAGTAGACGACTGTGGGTCAAAACCCGCAGAAGGGTAGTTGTTGGCATTCTCCCAAGGAGAGGCCCTTTAGGGACTGCTCTGTCAAAGAACATTGCAGTAAATCAGCGCCTGGCTGATTTGTGTACTGCCGAGGGGGTGTTCTTTGTGGACCCCTACACCTCACTCTTTGGTAGAGACGACCTCTACCAGAGGGATGGCACACATCTCTCACTAAAGGGGAAAGAAGTGCTTTCCCAAATTAATTGGAAGACGCCGTCCGACGATGTCTCAGGAGCACTCGACCGAGCGTGGAGGAGAGCCCTCGTCGCTATGCTAGAGTGACCCCAGAGAGACATTCGCTGAGATCCTGAAGAAGGATATCCCCAGCACTACCAAGACAATTACCAAGACAATTACCAACCGGGAAACGGAAGAGTATAGGGAGCCCTGCAGTTGTGGGTTCCCTGAAGGTTCTATTGTTCAACGCCAGGTCCATCCGAAACAAGTTTTTGGAACTGCGGGCCCTCGTTGCGACAGAGGAACCCGAGATGGTGGCCATAACGGAGTCATGGTTGAGAACCTCAGACAGAGATCTTGAAGGGGAATTCGTGATTCCAGGCTACCAACTCTTCCACAAAGATAGAGAGGACAGAGGGGGTGGTGGTGTGCTGTTGTATGTAAGGAACTCCATCAAATCGATGACCTGCAACATCACATCGAACCACGAGCTCCTTGGAGTTGACCTAGAAATAGGCACTGCAAAATACAGAACCCTGCTGCTTTATAGACCCCCTGGACAACTCAATGAGATGGACAGGGACCTATACCAGTTGCTGGTGAACTAGTGGACGGCAGGGTGTGCATCCTTATGGGGGACTTCAACACACATGTTGACTGGGAAACCAGAGAGCCCTCTGCCGAGAACACACCACTCTTGGAGTTTGTAAATGATGAATTCCTCACTCAATGGGTAAGGGAGCCAACAAGAGGTGCTAACATACTCGACTTGGTCCTCACCTCCGAGGATGACATCATTCAAGACCTCTCTGTAAATGAAGAAATAGGTGGAAGCGACCACAAGCTTATAAGATTTTCAGTAAGGTCCCTAATATGGAGTCCGTGACCCCGGTGCATAGAAAATTAGACATGGGGAGAGCGGACTTTGCAGGTCTTCGTGAAGTGTTGCTGAAATGAAACTAGAGGAGGGAGAGAGTGCTGATGATCTGTGGAGGTCATTCTTGTCTTCCTTCATGGAACTTCAGTCGCGCTTTATTCCTCTGAAGGGAACAGGTCAGAAGTTCATTCAACCTAAGTGGTTTAATCGGGAATCCGTAACCTACTAAGGGAGAGGAGAACTGCGTATCGTCGAGCGAAGGCATCTGGGGACTTTGACGGTCATAGAAGACTGAATCGAAACGTGAAG
The DNA here is from genome assembly GCA_033782935.1 of Petrolisthes cinctipes. NCBI lineage: Eukaryota > Metazoa > Arthropoda > Malacostraca > Decapoda > Porcellanidae > Petrolisthes > Petrolisthes cinctipes. Next base: position 1,956 of record JAWQEG010008725.1, read on the forward strand.
TCCAAAATAAGGGCGGCTAAGCGTGCTGAGGAGGTCCGTGTGGCTAGACTCTGCAAAGAGAACCCCAAGGAGTTTTTCAGTTATGTGAATGGCCGTAAACCAATCCGACGCAGGATCGGTCCCTTGGTGAATGAGGATGGAGCATTGATGCACTCTGATGCAGAAAATGCTAACCTCTTAAATGAGTACTTCTCTTCAGTGTTCTCTGAGGAGAGTGGTTCCATTCCCGAACCTTTGGACTCCTTCAGTGAGAAGTTGGAGTCAATGGTCTTCACCCAAGAAGAAATCGAGAGAAAAATAATCGAATTAAAAGCAAACAAGTCCCCCGGTCCGGATGGGTTCTTACCTAGAGTGTTGAAAGAAGTGCATGGTGAAGTATGACGGCACCTGTGCATGGTCTTCAACAGGATAATCCAGACTGGATGCGTTCCTAGAGACTGGCGTGAGGCAGAGGTGACTCCTATCTTCAAGAAGGGAGATGCTAGCCAACCGTCAAACTACAGACCCATCAGTTTAACCTCGATAGTCTGTAAACTCATGGAGAGCATCATGGTGGACAAAATAACAGCACACTTAGAATCAAATTTGCTACTGAGGGGTTCCCAGCATGGGTTCCGGCAGCACCGGTCATGCCTCACAAATCTGGTGGAATTCTTCCATTTTGTTTTCAGTGAGCATGATCGGGATAAAGCGGTCGATGTTGTCTACTTAGACTTTCAGAAAGCCTTTGATAAGGTACCCCACCGCCGCCTCCTTCGGAAAGTGCGTGCACTGGGCATAGACGGAAATGTGGCAAATTGGATAGAGAACTGGCTAAGTGACAGACGGCAGCGGGTGGTAGTGAATGGACAGGCTTCAGAGTGGGTGCCCGTTACTAGAGGTGTTCCCCAAGGTTCTGTTCTGGACCACTACTGTTTATCATCTATGTTAATGACGTGGATGGTGACATGGTTGCCAAGATTTCCAAATTCGCCGATGATACTAAGCTTGGTATGAATGTCGCGAAAGAAGGAAATACTACCCGCTTACAAGAAGATCTTAGGAAGATCGGGGAGTGGTCTGACACATGGCAAATGCCATTTAACGTGAACAAATGCAAAGTTATGCATATAGGCCACAGAAACCCCCGAACAGAGTATAACCTTAAGGGCAATGCTCTCGTAAGCACTGATACTGAGAAAGACTTGGGTGTAACTATCACCAGTGACCTCAAGTTCTCAAAGCAGTGTATTGAGGCTGAGAAGAAAGCCCAAAGGATGTTAGGGTACATAAAGCGACAGTTTGGATACCGGAACAAGGAGATAGTACTTTGTCTGTACAATTCCCTTGTCCGACCGCACCTGGAGTATGCAGTCCAGTTTTGGAGTCCTTCTTACCGGAAGGATATCGCGAGATTGGAACGAGTGCAAGCCAGGGCAACCAAACTTATACCCTCTCTTAGACACAAGAGCTATAAAGATCGGTTGGTAGAACTCGACCTGTTCTCTTTGGAAACCCGGAGACTGCGTGGTCAGCTTATCGAAGTGTTTAAAATACTACGAGGCTTTGACAATGTAGACTACAGGGACATTTTCCAACTCAGTGAGGGCACAACCAGGAATCATAAACTTGAACTAAAGCGATACAACCGTGATCTGTGTGGTAAGTTCTTTACATACAGCATCTGCGGTACTTGGAACGCGCTTCCTGCTGATGTGGTCAACAGCAACTCTGTGGATCAGTTCAAGTCCAGATTAGACAAAGCCTTAAACCACCGTCTAGGTGTTTAAGCCGTTGTGCGAGTGTTCCTTGATGGTTTCACATGACACATTCGAGGACGGTCGCCTACTTGCGCAACTAAACCCACAGGTACCCTCTTTGTATGGATCGTAAGGTCCCCTAGGGTACTTCTTTTCCTTGTAACTCCTTGTAACTCTCTCTCTCTCTCTCTCTCTCTCTCTCTCTCTCTCTCTCTCTCTCTCTCTCTCTCTCGTCTCTCCTCTCTCTCTCTCTCTCTCTCTCTCTCTCTCTCAATCATTTATAATTTCCTCATTCTCTCTCTCTCTCTCTGGAGTTTCTGTGGCTGGTGAGAAGGCTAACAATTGTTTCTGTGTATATGATAAATTATACAGTATTCATCTGAGGTGGTGAGGTGTACCAGTACTGTATTTATTGACCAAGTGTAGTGCCAGAAAAAAATGTTGTCTTATGTTGTTATTGTCCCAGGGCAGAATGGCCTCCTGCCCCACACACCCCTGGTACACTCTGGTCACAGTGAAAAAACAAATTAAAATAAAGGAGGGGCTGTATGTCCCTATATGTCTGTATGTCCCTATATGTGTGGGCTACTGAAGCACATCCCAGGGTAATGGGACCACAGCTTACTGGACCAGGGAGTCTGGGGGGAAGGTCTTTGTGTCTTATGTTGGAGTTGTCATTATATGGTCATTGTTTACATCTTCCTTCTTCCTTCCTGACTCATACAGGTGATGTACACCTTCACCAGATGGCATTACTGTTGACCCACACTGCCTCAGGAGCTCGGGGCTGTTCGGCCAGAAACCTTGAGGAACTACAACAACAACAACAACAACCACAACCACACTGAAGTTTTTGAGGGCCGGCATTTCCTTAGTACCAATGGATGGAGTGGTATACAAGGGAGTGGTATACAAGGGAGTGGTATACAAGGGAGTGGTATACAATGGAGTGGTATACAAGGGAGTGGTATACAACTTTGGTACCACACTCTGTACTCTTCATTACCTCACACTCACTAACCAGGTAAACAATATACTGTACAGTTGGCGGCAAAAGTCCTGTCGCCTCACTTGCTTCACCGAGGCACACGAAGTTCATAGACTCCAGATTATTAAGGGGGTGTGGGAGTAGGGGACAGGCTTGGGGGGGGGGTGCAGGAATATGGGGACAGGCTTGGGGTGGGTAGAAAGCCTGTCCCCTATTCCCGCACCCCGCAAACCCCTCCCAAGCCTGTCCCCTATTCCCACACACCCCCAAGCCTGTCCCCTTATTCCTGCACCCCATTAAGTGTATAAAAGGTATGTATTTCTTGAGTCCATGAATACTGTGTTGTCTCATTGAAGCAGGGAAGGTGACACACCACTTCTGCCCAACACTGTACATTTTCTTGTATCATTTGGTCAAACTATATTTCCTTCCTCTTACTGTACATTTTCTTATGATTGCCAGACACTTTTAAAACTAAGCACAGCAAATATTTCCCCACAAGACAGAAGTTAAAGATCAGATAATATTAAAAAAAAAGTACTGATGGTTCTCAAACTGTGTTCCACGGAACCCCAGGGCTCCGTGGCAAAAAATTATATTTATTTATTTATTTGACCACGAATGGATTAAATGAAATATTTTGCATTTGAGAGAGAGAGAGGTAAGAATTGTGATGGTGAGTACTAAACTTTGCACTTTCATTTAGTGGTGTGTGTGTATGTGTATTGGGAAGGGTTCCACACTTTCATTTAGTCGTGTGTGTGTATGTGTATTGGGAAGGGTTCCACACTTTCATTTAGTAATGTGTGTGTATGTGTATTGGGAAGGGTTCCACACTTTCATTTAGTCGTGTGTGTGTATGTGTATTGGGAAGGGTTCCACACTTTCATTTAGTCGTGTGTGTGTATGTGTATTGGGAAGGGTTCCACACTTTCATTTAGTCGTGTGTGTGTATGTGTATTGGGAAGGATTCCACACTTTCATTTAGTCATGTGTGTATGTGTATTGGGAAGGGTTGCACCTATATTTGGTGAGGGGGTCACTGAGGGTTCCTCCAAGTACCAGCATATGTCAAAGGGTTCTGTTAGTTGGAAAAGTTTGAGAACCACTGGTCTAGAATAATGGTGATTTTTACATTATTTGAGTTAAGTCTAATCCTATGATCTAAGATGTGAGCTGTTGGTTAAATTTTCATTAACATAGAATTTATCCTTTAACCTACATTGAGAAAAATGATCTAGAATCAGTAATTCTCTTTAGTCTTCTCATGTACAGTACTGTACTTACATTTTGTTTTCTCAATCTATTTCTGTTAACTTATGAAATGTAAGCAGCTGTTTGTGTTTTGTTAAAGATTGTATTAAATGTTCAAGTACAGTACCACTCAATAATAATAATAATAATAATGATAGTAATAATAATAGTAATAGTAATAATAAAAATAATAATAGTAATAATGAAAATAATAATAATAGTAATAATAAAAATAATAATAATAATAATAATAGTAGTAGTAATAATAATAGTAATAATAATAGTAATATTAAAAACAATTATAATAATAATAGTAATAATAATAATATTAACCTAATTGGCCAGTATGATTTATATAATATACAGTTTGTATGTATGTAGTTTGGAGGAATCATTTGCTCCAGATTTCTTATTATTTATATATCACCTTAACACTAATTTATTTGTTTACTTTACAGATGGATTAACCTTAATGCATTTCTTCACTTATCTTTGTGCATCCATAAATTAAATAGGTTGTATTTTGTTATTACAGAGTTGTAGAGTGGAGTTGTAATATAGAGAGTTGTGGAGTGGAGTTGTAATAGAGACAAGAGATATAGAAGTAACTTCATCCATAAATTAAATAGGTTGTAATTTGATACAGAGTTGTGGAGTTGTACAAGAGACTAAGGAACCTTCATTGTTTGTTTGTTGTCCACTGTGTTCTTCCTTCCATCAACAACAACAACAGTACAACCATCAATAACAACAACAACAGCAGCATTTACTATAGGAGCTCTGGGGATGCTTGGCCAGACACCTTGAGGAACTACAACTATAACTATAACAACAACAACAACATCAACAACAACAGTAAGTGCTTATGGAATTACATTGATATATTTGTTGTTGTTGGTTGTAATAGTTTGGTTGTAGGAAGTGAGTGAGTTGGTCCACATTTACTACCATACAATAACAGACTGTATGTCAACTTTATATTAAGGTGACACAACTTTGGAGGGGTTTAGGGGGGTGCGGGAGTAGGGGACAGGCTTGGGGGGTGTTTTGGGGGGTGCGGGAATAGGGGACAAGCTTTCTACCCACCCAAAGCCTGTCCCCCTATTCCCACACACCCCCAAGCCTGTCCCCTACTCCAGCACCCCCCTAACCCCCACCCCCCAAGCCTGTCCCCTACTTCCGCACCCCCCAAGCCTGTCCCCCTATTCCCGCACCCGCCAACCCCCCACCACCAAGCCTGTCCCCTACTTCCGCACCCCCCAAGCCTGTCCCCCTACTCCCGCACCCCCCAAGCCTGTCCCCCTACTCCCGCACCCCCCAAGCCTGTCCCCCTACTCCCGCACCCCCCAAGCCTGTCCCCCTACTCCCGCACCCCCCAAGCCTGTCCCCCTACTCCCGCACCCCCCAAGCCTGTCCCCCTACTCCCGCACCCCCCCAAGCCTGTCCCCCTACTCCCGCACCCCCCAAGCCTGTCCCCCTACTCCCGCACCCCCCAAGCCTGTCCCCCTACTCCCGCACCCCCCAAGCCTGTCCCCCTACTCCCGCACCCCCCAAGCCTGTCCCCCTACTCCCACACCCCCCAAGCCTGTCCCCCTACTCCCGCACCCCCCAAGCCTGTCCCCCTACTCCCGCACCCCCCAAGCCTGTCCCCCTACTCCCGCACCCCCCCCAAGCCTGTCCCCCTACTCCCACAACCCCTTAACACCAGCTCTGTACTATCCTATACAGTCAGGGTCAATAGTCCTGCAACACCAATGAAAACAGCCTCAATAAATGGTGTGAAACTATAACTGTTGGTGTGTGTAATAATGAATGGTTGATAAGGTTCACTCTCATGGCTCACTTTCAGTCACCCCCCAATGCAGCACTTTTGACCCTGACTATACCCAGCAAAAATTTCCCGTTGTAATGACATCACTACTGGGAAGGAGTTGGTTGACCTGATTACATTTCTCCCAGGTGGTGGCAGGCATACATACACTACTATCTTCATTCTTTCATTGTTTATATATATATATATATTTTTTTGTTATGCACATTGAGCAAAATATCGTTGGAATGTCAGGATTTGTGTAATTTAAGTAGAGAATATAACATTTCATCAGCCAAGCATGAGTATATTATTATTATTAAGACAAGTTCCAGAGTACTGTACTGAAACTGTAACTTCTTTACTGTACTGTTACATTACACCTATGATTTTACACATATAAATCCTTAAGGGGGGAGTTTTGTGTTGGTAAATCTGGAGCAACTGAATCCTCTAAACTATTCCAATCAACAGAACACTATTATTTTTACTCTTCTGTTCCTGTTTCCTGGCATACTTTGTAGGAATCAAGGCACTCCAACATTCCAAAAAAGAATTACCTCCTTAATAATATAATTTCAAACTATAATTATGAAAGGTAGTGCAATTTCAATGTGTTTATTCTTGTCTCATGGGACTAATTTTTATGATGTACACTCTTACCAAAAGATATCCCCCCACTTTCACATGGAAACAACCTTTTTGAGTAAATGAGAATGCTCAGTGATGGTTTTTGTGCATAGAAACCATCATTATCAGTTTTCTTTTCTCCAGAAAGTAAAAAAGAAAGCAAAAAATATAAATTAATAACATACCCAGCCATTGAAAAAACTGTGAATTAGCAGCCACCATGCCTGCTACTCTTTTCTCTGCTTCCACCTTTCTGTTACTGATGTGAGATTGTTGTTTGTCATGCTGCTATGTGAATGTAATGACAAATAATTTTAAGGGGGTGAGGGAATATGGGGACAGGCTTGGGGGGAGTTTAGGGGGGTGCAGGAGTAGGAGACAGGCTTGGGGGGAGGTTTAAGGGGTGCGGGAGTAGGGGAACAGGCTTGGGGGGGGTGCGGGAATAGGGGACGGGCTTTCTACCCACCCCAAGCCTGTCCCCCTGTCCCCCTATTCCGGCACCCCCCAAACCCCCCCAAGCCTGTCCCCTACTCCCGCACCCCCTTCATACTGTAATGTCATGCTCATTGGGTTGTTGGTATTCTTAGAGTACAGTGTAGATTATTACATGGACCTGAGAATAGTATATTATTAATATGAAAAGTATTTTTCTTTTCAAGTGACCATACAAAGGAACCAGTGTCATTATTATTGTGGTACAGGATGTGTGTGTAAGAGAGAGAGAGAGAGTGTGTGTGTTTGTGGGGTACTGGATGTTATTTACCTTCCACTTGAATATGGTACAATTAAGGGAAGTGATTGTGTTGATAATTGGAGGCTACATATTCCTTTACTCTCTGCTATAATGTACCACCAACACTGACCTAGTTTGTTATATGGCACAGTTTGGAGGATCTGTAGCCAAGAATTTTCCAACACTATCTTATTCCCTAAAGGGTTCACCACACTAGCACCTCTTTCTTTGTCTTCTCAGGACAGATTTGCTCAATATATCCCTGTGTGTGTACATAGATATCTGTCTGGGGCAATACTTGAACATTTTCCTACACCAAATTAATGTTAATATTGTCTATCTATCTATCTATAGTGTGTGTGTGTACATAGATATCTGTCTTGGACAATACCTGTTCATTTGCCTACACCAAATTATTAATGTTAATATTGTCATTACAGCCATTTGGTGAAGATGTGATGACAAGAGTTCCTCACCTGTAGTACCCATGGTGTGTGTGTGTGTGTCTTGGTGATGGTTGGAGTGGGCTGTCATCCAGAAACCACCTGCTTCAGATCTCATGCTTTGACTCAGGTGGGCTGTGTGTGTGTGTATGTGTGTCATGGTGATGGTTTGGGTGTTGTCCTGAAACTGTCTGCTTTGAATCTTACACTTTGAATCAGGTGGTCTGGGTATTGTGGATTGCCAGTGTATAGTAATATTACAGGTTGTATTTTTCACTGGAATTTGCTGGAATCATTACCTAGAAAAGGTTAATTAATTTGTCATGTGTTTGTTTGTATTCTCATATGGTTAGGTTAATTATTTTATCTATGATATGGGACTAAATATGATGATATCATCATCATCATCATCTACATTTAACGTACCAATTCCCTTAAGGGGCTGGATGAGCCATGAGTTTCTCCCACTCCCTTCAGTCATACACATCATTTTCTACTTCAATATTTAGTGTTCACACAACACTTCCAGGTTTTCCTTGGCCTTCACACTGGTCTTCTCCCTGGTACTTATAGCTCAATAGATCTTCTCATTATATGGCCCTCCTCCCTTCTCTTGACATGACCAAACCATCTCAGTGTAAACCTCCTTAACACATTTAACACATCTGTCACATCACATATTCTTAACACCTAGTCATTTAATACCCTATCTTCCCATCTCACATGTGACATATATCTCACCATTCTACAATAATTTTGCTTTATCTTTCTCTCAGCTTCTTTATTTGCTGGCCACGTTTCCACACCATACATACAGTAACATTCATCTCACACAAGTCACCATACATACATACATACACCTTTGTCCTGCAACTCTGTAATTTCTCTCCACTTTTGTTGCCATGCAGCTGCTATTGTTGTTGTTGTCACTGCAGCCTTCACTACAGACTCACAACACAGTATATCCCCCATATAGGTAACAACAAAACTGATCGACAACAATGTGTAAACTTACTTCCTCCATCCCCCCCCCCCCTAGCCTCTGCTTCTCTCCCACCTCTGTCACATTCTGGACACTTGTAGTTTTCTCCTGCCTGATTCACATTCCTCAACCCACAACACCTCAAGTAAAACCAATAGTTACAACCACTATAAAATATGGAGTTAAGGGGGTGCGGGGGTAGGGGGACAGTCTTGGGGGGTGCGGGAATAGGGGAACAGGCTTGGGATGGGTAGAAAGCCTGCCCCCTATTCCCTCACCCCCCTAAACCCCCCCCCCCCAAGCCTGTCCCCCTACTCCCGCACCCCCCAAGCCTGTCCCCTACTCCTGCACCCCCCTAAACCACCCCCAAGCCTGTCCCCCTATTCCTGCACCCCTTTAACACCCATCATCACCACTCTGTCACAATAGCTATACATAGAAACCTTCCCCTGTGTTGTCTCTCCATAGGTTCCTTTCCTATAACCAACACTTGGGTCTTCTCTTCATATTTATCTTCAAGCCTCTCCTTTCCATTCCACTTTTACCATCTGTTGAACCTATCAACCATTTCTTCTTCTTCACTCCTTGTCATTATCACCAGATCATCAGTATTATATCAACTCACCACAACCCTCCCTTCTCTCTCTTCCCTTGTCACTTCTTCCATTACCACAATAAAGAACAAAGGACTCAGGGCTGATCCTTCATGAACTCCCACCTTTATCTCAAACTCATCTGATATTCCTACTCCAGTCTTAACTCTTGATCTGGTGTTCACATACAAAGCCATCACCAAATTTATCAGCCTCTCTGGAACTTTTTGTCTCCTTAAAGCTCATCTGATTGCCACTCTTGGAACTCTATCAAATGCCTTCTCCAGATCTACAAAAAACATTATACAACATTTTCTTCTCTGCATACTTCTCCTGTTGTTGTTGTTGATGTTCTCCCGGGGCAGAATGGCCTCCTGCCCCACAAACCCCTGGTACACTCTGGTCGCAGTGAAAAAACAAATTAAAATAAAGGAGGGGCTGGCCCTATATGCCTGGGCTACCGAAGCACATCCCAAGGAAATGGGACCAGAGCTTACTGGACCAGGGAGTCTGGGGGCCTCCGACCGCCAGGGAGATTGGGGGGAAGGCTTTGATCCCACAGCCAGTGCTGTGGGCCCAAGTCCACGTTACCACAAGAGCTACAAGTGGGGCCGTACCTTCCATGAGACCAGCCCTGAAGGGACCATAAGGGGGAGGGAGTTTACACTGCTGCATGCAAAGGGAAATGCACCCCCGTGTGCTGGCGGCCCACACAGCAGTGAAAAAAAAAAAAAAAAAAAAAAAAAAGGCGTCCGGTTGCAGTACACCTCACATGGATTTTTAATCCATGTGGGCAGATCTCGTCAAATCCACTAGAAAGTGACCAGATCCTACAACAATCTTTATTCTAGCCCTGTGTGGGATAACTAATATTCACAGAGAATAAAGTCAGCCCCACTGGGCCCTACTTCTCCTGTATATTGCCTCATTATAAATATTGCATCTATCGTTGACTTTCCCTTTTGAAAACCAAACTGGCACTCATCAATCCTAACTAACTTCCTCAATCTGTACTCCAGTACCTTCTCCCATAGCTTCATTCCATGTTCCAGTAGCCTCACTCCCCTGTATTTTCAGCAATACAAAGCATCTCCTTTCCCTTTATAAATAGAGATTGTAAAACTCTCACCCCATTCCTCTGGCATCTCCTCCTCTTCCTGTACTTGTTTGAACACTTTTGTCACCCCTCTGATCCCAATGTGACCAGATGCCTTCATTATATGGACTGTCAATCCTGATGGTCCTGGCGCCTTCCCTAGTTTCATCTTATCCATTACACGTTTGACCTTCTCTTCAGTAACCTCCTCCACTGGCCCTTCTACTTTGTCTACATCATCTATTTCATAAGGGTTTTCCTCATTTAGCAGTTCCTGAAAATACTTCCTCCATCTCTCCTTCACCACTTGCTCCTCCCTCAAAATGCTTGTGTTTTCATCTTTAACATATCTGGCTCCAACAAACACATCCTTTCTTTCCTTCCTCATTTGCTTTGTTACTTCGAACATTTTCTTTCTATACCTTCTGTACTATCAATATTCCTATTCCATTCTTGCCAAGCTTTTTCTTTTACTTCTGCTACCACCACTGCCCTCTTAGACTATCTTCACTTCTCCCTAGAGAAGTATCTTTACACCTAATTTTAACTCATTAATATAAGGGGGTGTGGCAATAGGGAGGACAGGGTTTGGGGGGTGCGTGAGTAGGGGAACAGGCTTGGGGGGGGGGGTTAGGGGGCTGCGGGAATAGGGGACAGGCTTTCTACCCACCCCAAGCCTGTCCCCCTATTCCAGCACCTCCCCCCCCTACTCCCGCACCCCCCCCCCAGTCCCCCCAAGCCGGTCCCCCTTCCCCCTAGTCCCCCTTCAAGACTGTCCCCCTATTCCCGCACCCCCCGCACCAGTCCCCCCCCAAGCCTGTCCCCTTACTCCCGCACCCCCCAAGCCTGTCCCCTATTCCCCCCCCAAGCCTGTCCCCTATTCCACCCCCAAGCCTGTCCCCTATTCCCCCCCCCAAGCCTGTCCCCCTATTCCCGCACCCCCCCTAGTCCCCCCCAAGCCTGTCCCCCTATTCCCGCAACCCCCCCTCCCCCTAGTCCCCCCCAAGCCTGTTCCCCTATTCCCGCACCCCCCCTCCCAGTCCCCCCCAAGCCTGTCCTCCTATTCCTGCACCCTCCCAAGCCTGTCCCTCTATTCCCGCACCCCCCCCCGTCCCCCCCCCCAAGCCTGTCCCCTACTCCTGCACCCCCTTAATCACACAAACATCATTATTATACATACATTTCTTTACATATATTATTATGATAGTTAATATAACAAAGTAAGGTTCATATCCTTCTTGTGACCATCTCAGTCACCTCACACAGTGTACAGCCACAATCAAATATCCACCAACACTTTCCTTCCATCGTAGTAAATATCTTGTTAATAAAGAACAACACATTGTACCCGTCCTGATTTTGTCTCTTCGAAGAATCTGGTACAGTACCTTGTTCCGGAGTTGTTGTAGTTGGTTGTGGTAGCTAGCTCGGTGGCATGGTGGTGTTCAGTCAAGGTTGGAAATAAACTTTAGTAAGTAAAATTAAGACTTACTTTATTTATTAATTCTAAGGGAGTTTTGTGCCCTGTCTTGTCTTGTTTTAATGGAGTACAGAGAAGATGTCTTTTGACTGTTTCGATCTTGAGTCCCTAACTAAAGCTATCTTGGTCAGTTTATATTCATTCTGTACTTACCTGTTTGAAAAAAAGGGAAGGTCTAGTTAAGCTCCACCCCTTTCTCTTCTCTCTCCCTCTCTTACTTTCTCTGTCTCTCTCTCTCTCTTACTCTCTTTTGTGAGTGAAGGTACAAACATCATTTGTGACCTGAGAGCACTGGGTTTGGAGAGATGAAAATAAGATAGGGAAAGTTAATGGTCTGAGGGGGATGCAAGTAGGTAAATTAATGGTGTTTTGGTATAAAAATAGATGAGAGAGTGTATGTTCTGTATGTGTGTGTGTGTGTGTGTGTGTGTGTTTGTGTGTTTGACCAACTTGGGTGGTATGGCCAGGTGTCTATGTTCTGCAGCTACCTGGATTTGACCTGCTGTCTGGTAAACAGATTGTGAGGTATTTTTAGTTGACCCTTTTCTTCTACCTGCTCTTAACCCTTAAATGCATATTGACCAAATATCACGTCACCGCAAATTTAGGCCTTGAAGCCGATTGACGTAATATAAGGCCGGTAGAAAAAAAACTGCTTGGGCTATATCTAGCCACTTCATTGGTAACACTGGTTAGGTTGGGCCTTCAGTGAGTGGTGTGAGAGGGAAATGGTTCACTTGTCATATATACGCAATGAAAATACGCTTGCTCACGTTTTCTAATTTTTAGGGGGGTTTTAGGGGTAACTACTTTATTACTCATCGCGCTGCTGTACGCAAACCAGTAGACCTAGGAAACTTTAGTTTACAGTTTCTGGTGTGTAAAATCAAGCTCTACAAATCTGTAATAACAAAATTTACCTAAACGAAACTTTAAAAATTACCCTGTTTTTGCGGTTCACGCTCCAGTAGCGGTAGGGGGATTGCGGTTCTTAGGGGTTAATGGCTTTTACGGTGTACAACGTGTATAATTTTGCACCACCTAATAATAATAATAATAATAATAATAATAATCATCTTGTTAATAAAGAATAACATGTGTATAATTTTGCACCACCTCATAATAATAATAATAATAATATCCACCCACACTTTCCTTCCATCGTAGTAAATATCTTGGTAGTAAAGAACAACACGTGTATGATTTTGCACCACCTCATAATAATAATTGAGGGGATTGAATTGACGTAAGGTGTTGTATTTATATTTGATATGATACTGATTTATTTGTACGATAGAAGGAAAGTGTCGGTGGATATTTGACTGTGGCTGTAACAACACTACCCATCCACAACTTACTATTTACAAACTATCTACTCTCTGAGTGACAATACTTTTTTAAGGAATTGTACAACAGTACAGTCTACAGTATTTATTTTCAAGTGTCATAAATAATTATTTATGACACTTGAAAATAAATACTGTAGGCTGTTAGGAAGAATAAATGTCATTATATTGTGTGTGTATAACTTTACAGAATATAGTAGGTGATAGAGTGTTGAGAATTTATTATTAACAAAAGAAAACAATTGATTGAAATGGAAATATATAACACTTATATTTATTTTGGTTGTATTAATAGCAGGTTGTGTAGTGAAGTTGTTATGAAGAGTTGATTGAATTTGAATATACTGTATAACACTTATATGTACTTTGGTTGTATGACAGGTTGTGTTGTGAAGTTATCAAGACATACATTAGCATCTCATCATTGACTGACTCACATCACTCTGGCCACCAATAACATCCATGGTGAGTTGATATATTTTTTGAGGACATCATCACATTATAACACTTTCATACCTGGCCATATTTTATTTATTCACTCATTTATTCATAGAAGTAATTCATTTATTTATTTATTCCTTCATTCATTGGGTGGTATTCAAGAACATTGATGGTGTTGGTACTGGTACAATGACTGTGTTGTTGTCTATGGAGTCATGGTACCAGTACTACACTATGGTACCAGTACCACACCATGGTACCAGTACCACACCATGGTATACACCACCAATGTTCTTGAATATAACCCATTCATTTATTTAAGGGGGTGCGAGAATAGGGGGACAGGCTTGGGGAGGGGGGTTTAGGGAGGTTTGGGGGGTGCGGGAGTAGGGGGACAGGCTTTGGGGGGGTGCAGGAATAGGGGGACAGGCTCTCTACCCACCCCAAGCCTGTCCCCCTATTCACACACACCCCCCCCAAGCCTGTCCCCTACTCCTGCACCCCTTAACCCTCAAAGACATTCGCACCCTCTGTCAGGATATGGAAGTGGCTTAACATGTTGTGGCTTGACTACTTTTGAAGATGCCACCCAGGCACCCCAGCTATGTGCAGTCTTTGGCTAGGCCTGGCTATGGAAGGGTGTATGCGCCAGCTCGCTCTCCCATGGTGGGAGATAAATTGCGAAAGGAGTCCATCAGACTCACATATGCTGTAAAGGTATAACTAATTATTTCCATTATTTTTAAATGGGTAAATTAGGCTAACACATGCAATACACAGCTATGGGACCTGAGAAGCACCATACGAAATTTCAGAGCTTAATTTTTTTTTTTTTTTTTTTTTTTACTTTCTTTAGTCCCCCATTAAGAATATATATTTTTGCATAATTACTTAAGTAAGTGATTGATACAAAAGTAGAGGAGTTAATCTTTCTTTTCATGGTCTGAAAAGCAATTAAAATTGATTACAACTTTGTGTTGTGATTTTTCTTAATAGGAGTCTGTCACACTCAACATATGCTATTCTAGGTGTGTCCAATAACGTATGCCTTTAAGGGTTAAGTACAGTAATTTACTCATATTTGGATTAATATGGTCCACTGGTTAAGGGACACATTTTATGGTTGGTGAAAAGGAATGTTTGTGAATCCTCCAAACTATTCCAAGCAACAGAACACCATTATTTTTGCTCTTCTGGTCCTGTTTTCTGGCATACCTTGGAGGAATCAAGGCACTCCAATGTAACAAAAGTTAATTAACCCCTTAAGGACAAATTATATTGTTGGTGAAAAGGAAGGTTTATGATTCCTCTCCACACACACACACACACACACAGAGGTATTATAATAACAGTAACATTCCTCCAAACTATGCCATGAAACAGACTCCCTTAATGGTACTAATACTGGATGTGTTTCATGGTATAGTTTTATCGGAGGAATCAGTTTCCCACCAATTCACCAACAAGATAATTTAAGGTATAAGTACAGTATTGGTAAATCTGGAGCAACTGAATCCTCCAAACTATTCCAAGCAACAGAACAAACACCATTATTTTTGTTCATATGGTTCTGTTTCGTGACATACTTTGGAGGAATCAAGGCACTCCAATGTAATTCTGGAGCAAATGATTCCTCCAAACTATTCCTGTTGTTTCCTGGCATACTTTGGAGGAATCGCGACACTCCAATATAAATCTGGAGCAACTGAATCCTCCAAACTATTTTTCCAAGCAACAGAACACTATTATTTTTGTTTATATGGTGCTGTTTCCTGACATACTAAGGAGGAATCAGTTTCCTACCAATTCACCAACAAGTGAATCTCCCATTAAGGAAGTGTTGTTATTGTTGTATATTGTGGAGTTATTGTCTGATATGTATAACACCTGACTGACTGGTTGACTGGTTGGCTGGTACTCTCAATGGTGTGGTGAGGGCAGAATCCTCCTTTCCCTTCTCTTCTTGTCCCTTCCATTCCCTCTCCCTCCTTTCCTTCTCTTCTCTTCTTGTCCCTTCCATTCCCTCTCCCTCCTTTCCTTCTCTTCTCTTCTTGTCCCTTCCATTCCCTCTCCCTCCTTTCCTTCTCTCCTCTTCTTGTCCCTTCCATTCCCTCTCCCTCCTTTTCTTCTCTCCCCTTGTCCCTTCCATTCCCTCCCTCCCTTCCCTTCCCATCCCTTCCATTCCCTCCCTCTTTCCCTTCCCTTTCCTCACCTTCCCCTTCCTCACCTTCCCTTCCCTTTCCTCACCTTCCCTTCCTTCCATTTCTCGCACTCCTCCTGCTCCATGTTTGCCAAAGTATTGATAATGTCTTGCAGTAATTCTAAAGTAATAATTCATTTGTATTATGTACCATGCATAAATTAATTAGGTTGTATTTTGTTACAGATTTGTGGAGTGCAGTTGTACAAGAGACTTAACAACCTTCATTATTCACTGTGTTCATCCTTCCATCAACAACTACTACTACTACAACTATACAAGTATCACTTGTTATTGTGAGTGTTTTATGAAGTTACTGTGTGTGTGATGTTTCTCTTCACACACATAATATGTTGTTGTTGTTATAATACATCTGTGTGTGTGTGTGTGTGTGTATTTGTCACACACACACACACACAGTATTATAATAACACTAAGGGTCGATTCCACAGTGGTATTTGTTTGTTAGCTTCCCACCCAACCACACTTGTCAGTCTTAATTATATCCAACAAACTCAATCCTCATATCCACAAAATATGTCAGGGAGTTTCATTACCACCTTAGTTTGATGGTGATCATCAAATTCATCCAATAATTCACTCAGGAGTCATTTACACAGTTCAGTTTCTTTGGTTAGGGTGCTTGCAAACCAAAACAAACACTGGAATCTGTACTAAGGAGATAATACACTTTTGGTACATTGGAGCATCTTGATTCCTCCAAAGTATGTCAGGAAACAACATGACCATGGTGTCCTGTTGTTGCTTGGAATAGTTTGGAGGAATCAATTGCTCCAGATTTACCACCAACAATGTACTATCCCCTTAAGTTATATTTGAACCCTTACAGGTATAAAATTATCACTGATGATGATTTAATATTTGTGTGTGTGTGAGTGAGTGATATCTCTCTTTCTCACACACACAGACAGTATTATAACATCAATAATTTTTACTCCTTTAGGTATGTAATTATCACTGATGTTATGATAATATTTGTCTGTGTGTGTGTGAGTGATATCTCTCTCACACACACACAGTATTATAATAACATCAATAATTTTTATTTGAACCCTACACCCTTACAGGTATAAATTAATTAATATATTCACCTGGTAGGATGGTAATTGTTTATATTATTTATATTTTTTTAAAATAAAATATACTATTTAATAATATTTGTATTTATTTGTTTCCTGTTATTTACACTATATATTAGAGAGATCTTGTTTTGTTTTCTTCTCCTTCTCCTCCTCTCTCTTGTGTTGTTCTCTTCTTCTCTCTTGTGTTATTCTCTCTCCCTCTCCTCTCACCACACACCTGTAAAATAAACAAATTAATTAGTGTTAAGGTGATATAGAACAAATCTGGAGCAAATGATTCCTCCAAACTACAGAACACCATTATTATATTGTTATTTTAATTATTATTATTATTATTATTGTTTCCTGGCATACTTTGGAGGAATCAAGAAACTCCTAATGTAATTCTGGAGCAAATAATTCCTCCAAACTATTTTTCCATGCAACAGAACACCATTAATTTTGTTCATTTGGAGGAATCAAGAAACTTCAGTACAGTATATGAAATGTGTATGTTTCTAAATCAAAGCTATATACATACAAAAACAATTGGAGGAAAATGGGTCCTTCAAATATTGCCACGAAACACACACACCTATATGGAAGGAGGAATCAGAAGCCTCCAAACACACACACACACCTATATGGAAGGAGGTTGTTTGGTGGCATAATCTGGAGGAATCAGAAGCCTCCAAACACACACACATACCTATATGGAAGGAGGTTGTTTCATGACATAATCAGGAGGAATCAGAAGCCTCCAATTTTCCTACACAATCACAAGGTCCTTAAGGGGAGATTCTATTTTTGGTAAATTGGAAGGCTACTGATTCCTCCAAACTATTCCAAGCAACAGAACAAACACCATTATTTTTGTTCATCTGGTCCTGTTTCCTGGCATACTTTGGAGGAATCACAGACCTTCCAATTTACCTTAATTTTCCCTTAAACTAAGAGAGCCATATAGAAATAATAATAATGTGAGCTTTAATAATAATAATAATAATAATAATAAGAGCCATACAGAAAGATTTGTACAGTCAGAGACAAATGTGAACCTGTAATTTATCACCAACAAGTATGTATGTATGTATGGTTGTTGATAGCTGGGTGTTGTTTTGGAGTGTTTGGATGGACTGATGAGTGAGTGGAGTATGGATATTCAGATGGGTGGATGTCAGGAGGTCGTGCATGCAGCTGAGTGTTGTTTTTGAGTGTTTGGATGGACTGATGAGTGATTTGAGTATGGATGTGTTTCTGGAGATTGGTTTGGGGTGGGCAGGGTGTAAGAGATGATAGTATTTGTGTATGGTATCGTGTACTGGGTGTTGTTTTGATGTTCCTTGGCATGTGTGGGTGTTGTGCCATGTAGTGTAGTGGATGGTGTGGGTTTGTGGAGGCTGCAGCAAGTGTTTGTGTGCCTCTCATGTCAAGGTGATCCTTGATTTTGAGGACTTTAGTTTCATGGTGTAGGTGGTCTGTAGATGTGGTAGCTGTGCAGCCTGTGATTGTCTTTAGGGCTCTGTTCTGTATGGTTTGAAGGGTGTTGTGATGAGTCTCAGTGAGGTTTGAAGCCCAGGCAGGGCTTGCATAATCCATCACTGATCGAATATATTGTTTGTATACTGTGATTGTGGATTCTTTGTTGTGTCCGAATGTTGTGCTGGCAATTTATAGTAATTTATCCCTAAGAATAAAGATCAAAGATCAAAGTGTAGTATCTGTTTTTATCAGCTTAATATCTGATACGATCCCCATGTAAAAAAAAGGGGGTACTGATGGCGTAATGGTTAGCACACTCGCCTCGCAAGCGAGAGATCTTGGGTTCGATCCCCAGGTCAGTGGAATTGTTGGAAAAATTTCCAAGCCCCCTATGTCCCTGTTTACCTAGCAGTAAGTAGGTACCCGGCTGTAAGAGCAAGGATAGCAACCTTGTAGGCTGGGGGAAGATGTGTTGATGTAACAAGACTTGACTGCCTTAATGACCAACACTATGAGTCGATAGGCATAAAGCCGTAAACCCTCCTCCCTCCCTAAGGTCCATTCATATATAATAATAAGCAACACATTAATTAAGGAGAGATTATCTTGTTGGTGAATTGGAAAGTCTCTGATTCCTACAAACTATGTCAGAAAATACTATCTATCTATCTATTGCCAGACGCCTCAATCCCCGAAGGAGTGGCCTTCAATGAATCGCCTCCATGAACCCCTGTTCCCTGTTAACTGGCGTCCCTCCTCCCTCACATACCTCTCAACTCCATCCCTCCACCACACTCTCCCTCACATACCTCTCAACTCCATCCCTCCACCTCACTCTCGGTCTGACCCTCCCCCTCTGTCCCTCCACCTCACTCTCTTAACCAACCTCTCGCTTCCCATACGCTCCACATGACTGAACCACCTCAAGGTGTTCCTTTTCACACTCTCCAACATGTCCACACACACACCACATCCACAATGATACTAATAAGGAATGTGTTTTGTTGTATGGTTTGAAGGAATCAGAGACAACACAATTGGAACTATGTCATTGGGTCACTTCCACAGTGGTATTGGTTTGTTAGCTTTCCAACCAACCACATTTGTAAAGCTTCATTATTTTCCAAAAGCTGAATATTCACATTCACAAAATCTATCCAACAGTTAGATAATAATTATCACTGTATAGTTTACTCCTCAAATTCATTATATAATTCACCCATAAGTCATTTGCACGGCTAACATTCTTTCGTTTGCATGCTTACAAACCAATACCAACCACTGTGGAATGGACCCATTAAGACATCATACAAATAGGACACAAGATTTGTTTTAACTTGACTCATCTGTTTTATGTAGACAGACATTATGGCTGATGACCAAACAACAATATTACTCCCACATCTTGAATACAATAGTGGTATCATTTCAAGTATCATGATTAAAATTAATTTAAATTACCAGCTGCTTCTCACCTGCTTTGTACCATCTCAGTGATGACATGGATAGATAGATAGATAGACATTGAGGAAGGATAGATAGATGGATAGATAGATAGACATTGAGGAAGGATAGGTAGATAGATAGACATTGAGGAAGGATAGGTAGATAGATAGACATTGAGGAAGGGAACAAGAAACCTTCACTAAACATATCATGATCAAAATTAATTTAATTCCCATTTTGTACCATTCAAATTTTTCTGATACATTTTGTTCTCACTTCCCTTCCTTGTTTTTTCCCAATTAAAGCTTTCACAATGCTGTATTCTTTAAGCATCTTACTTACAATCAAATAAACAATTTTTTTTAATGATTCCCCACTGAAAGATTCCATGCTGTGGGAAGCAATATACAAAATTTCAATCTCACCTATTTTGTGCAACGTTGCTGAGTGGTTCTGGTGTGTGTGTGTGTGTGTGTGTGTGTGTGTGTGTGTGTGTGTGAATGAGTCAATCTAGTGTTGACACAATGGATGTAAAGTTAGGGCAGTGGTTGGTTGCTGGTAGATGGTTTCTGGGCACTCCATGGTGGGCAGGGAGGCAATAACCCTGTAGGAAAAGTAAGTATATCATTTGTTTACCAAAGAAAATGAGGATGACATGGAGTGCTTTCATACATAATACCTTAAGGTAGTTCCATCACATACAAAAATATAAAATTATCACTTTCTCTATCTTATCACAAACAACCAAAGTACATACAATAATTACCTTCTCAATCTTATCTATTTATTAATACATGATGCAGCCAAAAAAAAATTTCCTGTCACAACCTCGACCTTTTTTATGTTCATGACCTCACAAAAAGAAAATACTACAGATATTTCAATATATGTACAGCCACAATCAAATAACCACCACCACTATCCTTCCATTTTACAAATAAATCAGTATCATATCAAAATATAATCATACAACACCTTATGTCAACTCAACCCCCTCAATTATTATTATGAGGTGCTGCAATATCATACACGTGTTGTTCTTTATAACCAAGATGTTGATTATTATTATTATTATTATGAGGTGCTACAATATCATGCACGTGTTGTTCTTTATTACCAAGATATTGATTATTATTATTATTATTATGAGGTGCTACAATATCATACACGTGTTGTTCTTTATAACCAAGATATTGATTATTATTATTATTATCATTATTATTATTATGAGGTGCTGCAATATCATACACGTGTTGTTCTTTATAACCAAGATTATTATTATTATTATTATTATTATTGTGAGGTGCTACAATATCATACACGTGTTGTTCTTTATTACCAAGATATTGATTATTATTATTATTATTATTATTATTATTATTATGAGGTGCTACAATATCATACACACGTTGTTCTTTATTACCAAGATGTTGATTATTATTATTATTATTATGAGGTGCTGCAATATCATACACGTGTTGTTCTTTATTACCAAGATATTTACTAGGATGGAAGGAAAGTGTTGGTGGATATATGATTGATACGGTCCCTGGACTGATAATTATGGGATAGAAAGGTTAGTACCAGAGCAGAGTGAAAGACATGATATATCTTTCAGTGATAAGACCAGAGATGATAATTATATGGCTCAGAGACGTGGCCTGTTAAGGGGGAAATTTTGTGTTGGTAAATCTGGAGCAACTGAATCCTCCAAACTACTCCAAGCAACATAACACCATTACTTTTGCTCTCCTGGTCCTTTGGAGAAATCAAGGCACTCCAATGTACCAAAAAAGAATTACCACCTTAATTAAGGGACCCTGTGATGTAGTGATAAAATTGAAGGTTAGTGAGTCCTTCAAACATTGCCACCAAACACCACCTATATTGAAGGAGCTTGTTTCATGGCATAGGTGGGAGGAATCAGAAGCCTAAGAGCCTAAATCATCACTATCTATCTATCTATCTATAGCTCCGACGCCTCGCTCCCTCCGGGAACTCCCACCAAGGGGGTGGCCACGGCAGAAGTGTCTCCAGTTGTCCCTGTTCCAACACTCCCTCCTTACTTGGTCCATCCCCCCTCCCCCTCTCACACTTCTCTCTCTCACATACTCTTCCACTCTGTTCTGCCATCTAACTGGAGGTCTGCCTCTCACACCAGGTGCCACAACTTCACTTCCATACACCTTCTTTACAAACTCCTCACCTTGCATTCTCTCTACATGTCCAAACCATCTCAATGTATTACACTTCACTCTCTCAACCACTCCACACTCAATACCAATTGCCTTCTCACTCATACCACACCTCTCATACACACTCTCATTATTTTCTCCATCCCACCTTGTAAGTCCATATGCTCCTCTCAAGTAACTCATTTCCACAGCACCTATTCTAGACTGATGCACCCTACTCCATGTCCATGTCTCCAACGCATATGTCAGTGTTGGCAGGATTATACTATTTAGTAGTCCCCTTTTCACTTCCATACTCACACTTCTACCCTTCATAATCCTCCCCAGTGATCCTATGACCTGCTTGGCCCTCACTGATCTCTCCCTGATTTCTCCTTCCATACTTCCATGTTTACACAGAACTGTTCCCAGATACCTGAATTCCCTCACCTCCTCCATCCTATCATCCCCTAAAGTTATCTCACATTTCGTCCCAGTTGGTACAGCCACTCTATAGGGTGTCGCAAAGTCAATTACTTCTGTTTTGGTCCTCTCAAATACCATCACCTTACTCTTACAACATTCACCTTCAGTTTTCTTCGTTTACACACAGACTGGAACTCATCCACCACCCTCTGTAACTCCATTTCACTCTCAGCCATCAATATAGTGTCATCCGCAAATATACTTGCCACCAAGGACCAATTTGCTTCATTCAGCCTCAACTTCACCCCTAGGCCATTCACTTTGGCTTTCATCTCTCTCATACAACCATCCATATATATATATTGAACAACAATGGTGACATAACACATCCCTGTCTCAGCCCTACACCAATATCAAAACTCTCACTTAGATCACCCTCTACCCTCACACATGCTGTTGCATCTGCATAAAAAGCCTCAATACCTTTCAGCAAAGGCCCCCCAACACCATAAATTATCAACACCTCTGACATAGCTTTCCTATCAACCCTATCGTATGTCTTCTCCAAGTCCATGAAGGCAGCATACAACTTCCTACCCTTTCCAATATATTTCTCCACTATTGATTTTAATGCAAATATTTGGTCCACACATCCTCTACCCTTTCTGAACCCTCCCTGCTCCTTACTAACTTTATTCCCTGTTACTTCAATCAGTCTCTCAGTAAGAACCTTCCCATACACCTTCCCCGGTACACTAAGAAGGCTTATTCCCCTATAGCTACCACACTCCTCCTTACTGCCCTTCCCCTTATACAAAGGTACAATTATGGCTCTTTTCCAATCCTCTGGCACCTCTCCCTGCCTCCAAGCCAATGTACATATAAGCAACATCCACTCCACCACTACCTCCCCCCCCACACTTTAACATTTTAGCAGTTATCCCATCCACCCCCGGTGCCTTTCCCATCTTCAACTTTCCTATTGCTTTCCTAACCTCTTCCCTTCCTAATTCTCCCTGTACATCCTGTCGTCTACCACCTGCCTCCATCTCCATGCATGTCACCACCGCCTCCCATCCTGTCCCCCCATTCATCAACCAATCAAAATGTCTCTTCCACACTTCTTTCACTTCCTCACTTCTACTCACAGTAACTCCATCCTCTCTCTTCATTCTCACACTACCATACTTTCCTTCTCCTCTTTCTCTTTTAACCTCCTTCCAGAATAATTTCTTATTCTCTTTAAACTTTTCACTCAATTTCCTGCCAAACTCCTCATCCACTCTCCTTTTACTCTCACTCACTATCCTTTTCATTTGTCTCTTACACACATTATATTCTCTCTTCCATCTCTCTCTCACTTCTACCAACACATTCCTCTGTAATGTTCTCCTATATGCCTTCCTTTTTTCCTTTACGGCATCTTTCACTTATTCTGACCACCAAGCACTCCCTTTCTTGCCCCTCTTCTGTGTCTTATATCCTACTACCTCTGCTGCTGTCTTCAATACTATTGTCTTAAACATTTCATAAATATCATTCACTCCCACTCCCTCCCCCATACTCAGCCTTGCATCCTCCAACACCTCACCCACCCTCCTCTTATATACCTCTCTGTACTCAGTGTCATTTAATCTTCCACTTGCCACCTCCCTCTTGTACTCCCCTTTATCCCTCTTACAGTACTCCCACTTAACCCTGACCTTCATCCTTACTAAGACAGCAAAATGGTCAGTGCATTGAACCATTCCCCTTACTACTTTCGCATCCATCACATCTTTCCGTAGTCTTTCATCCACTGCTATATAATCAATCAAACTCTTTTGTTCTCCTCTATCATCCCTTCTCCTCCATGTATACCTGTGGATCATTTTGTGCTCAAAAAAGGTGTTAGCCAAGAACAACCCCCTCTCAGCAGACGTCCACCAGATATTCACCATTCTCATTCACTCCTTCCACAACCCATTTACCAACAATACTTCCTACTTTCTCATTTCCTACTTTCCCATTCATATCACCCATCATTACAATCTTCCTCCCACTCTCAAACTTCTTCAAAAATCCATTCAACTTCTCCCAGAAATCTCTCATTTTCTCTCTCCCCGCCTTATTCCTCTCATTCACAGGTGCATACGCACACACCCATGCATACTTAACCAAACCAATCTTCCCTGTCATCCATGCCACTCTCGTCCCACACCATCCATGTCCATCTACTCTCTTCCATACCCTTGGTGCTACCAGCACTGCACACCCCTCCCTCCCTCTTCCTTTACACTTCTCACTCATTCCTGTCCACACTACACCTCCCTCCATTCCCTCCCACATCACACTCTCTCCTCCAGCCTCACACTCCTCCACTCCCCATCCTTTCAAGTGTGTCTCAGTCACTCCCATCACATCTACTCCTCCATTCTTAAAACATTCAACTATTTCTCGCCTCTTCGTCTTTTCAACCATCCCATTCACATTCACTGCTACCACTCTCATTCACCCCCCCTTCCCCCCTCCCCCCACAGGGAAACCCGGAGACCCCCCCCCCCACCTGCAGCCATATCCGTCCACTCTCCCACTGGGGGGCCGCTGATGGTACAATAACACATGGTACAATATGTTGAGTTATTTACATGTAGACATTGACTCCTTGACTTGTATAATTTTGAATCCTACATACACTTGTTAAACATTAGTCTTGCACCAGTGGACATGTACTGCATGTGTGTATATGGGAGTCCTTGGTACATTTACAGAAGGTGTATTTCTCACAATTATGTCTGAATGTATCCTCTGCATGTACAGCTGACCAAATATGAAACTATTGTTGCACACCTTGATATTTGTGTAAGGGACTGAGAGCAAAATGTGGCAATACAGCTTCTCACTGGTTACAATGAGACACTTTGCCAAGTCATTTGTTTATTCCATGATTTGTGAGAAGGTTAATTGTTAATTGTTGAAACTGGGGAATGATAAATAATATCAAGAATTAACTCCTTTAACTAACTCGGACACCACTTAGGGTTTTCCTGAGGCTAACACTTGGTGATTTTATCCAGCACAGGGAAACTTGAACAACCTTAAGCCCCTGACAATATGGAAGTATATTAAGTGTTTATCTAACTAATACAGTACATGACGCTTTTATACAATTAAGGATAGTAATGACCATGAGAAACCAGCCAAGGGGTTCAAGGATGAAGGCTGAGTGGTCAAGGATGGATGGTGAGAGGTTAAAGCTGCAGGAGGAAAGGTCAAGGTTGGAGGGAGAGAGATACCAGAGGACAAGATGTTTGTCAGTGAAAGGTCAATAAAGGGTGAAGAGTAAGTGTGGTGCTGGGAGGTTAGAGGTTGATGATAGTACCAAATCTCGGACTGCCAGACGAAAGGTGTAATTTTTCCAACAGTTTTGGCACCTACTGTTGTTTTCTTCAGTGGAAACACAAACAGAGAATGACCACCTCACTGGAAACATAAACAAAGAATGACACCTCAATACAAATACAAACATAGGATCACCACTCACTGTCTGTATATTTACTGGGAAGGACTGTAGCAGTTGCCAAAAGTGTATGGTATAAACCTCTTGTCTGTCACTGTGGGTTTTACTACTATCATCATTGCTTACGTCTTTGTGGCTTTCTATTTGAAGTTGATGGTAGCTGGATGTAGTGCTACCTGGACCTGGAGGTTGAAGGTAGGCGAGAGGTAGGTATGGAACTGGTTAGATTTGAAGCTGATGGTAGCTGAAAAGTTGGTGGCGGTGAAAGCTGGGAGTTGGAAGCCGGTGGTAGCCAGATCTACTGGTCTAGCTAGAGGAGTGGTGGTATCTGAGTGTTGGAGGTTGGTGGACTCTGGTGGTTATTGGTTGGTGGAGGGAGGTAGGTAAGTGTGTTGGTGCTAGCTGGAGGAGTGGCTGTGATCCTCATAGTCTGACCCAGGAGGCCCCGTGTCCATCCCACTCTCCCTCACAGGGTATGTCAGCAGGTTCCCCTTGTCCCAGGAGAAGAGCATCTGAGAAGGGAAGAGGACAGGGAGATGTTCAGATGGTGGAAAAAGAGAGACAGGTTCAAGTAATGCTAGTACTACATTCAAACAGTGCTAATTATTGGTTCAAATATAAGAAAACTAACTTTTCATATCTACCACCTAACCTCTGCCCTGAAAACCTATCCATGATCTTCTAGCCTTGAAACCATTCCTTTGCCAACTCCATCCTCCTTTTGCCTCTCTCCCTCTTCCACCACCACTTTCCCACTGAAATTTTTCTCTGCTACCCAAACAAACTTCTGCCTCACACCAGCCTTTGAAACATTCTCTTTGCGACCCCCAGCCTCCTCTGCCACAATCTCCTTCCTTCTAAACCATTCTTCTGCTTTACTCCCTGTGCCACCTTTCCTCTATCACCTCCATCTTTCTCTCAACAACGCTTCCTCTGCTACTCCCAGTCTTCCTTCACTACCAATAACCAACCTTGGCCTTGTAGTTGTAACCCAGCAGGGTGGTGTAACTGAAGGGGTTGTTGAAGGGCAGGTCTATGTCTTCCATCTCGCCCTTGTACAAGTCGAAGGCAATTCTGTGGGGCAGGAAGAAAGAAGGGAATAATTCATACGTCATACAAGTGAGCCATTCAGTCAGAACGTACACACTCAGACCAGTTCAGGCAAGACAAGTATTATTATTTTAGGTGTGAGACTTGAACCACACACCTTATTCTTGTGTCACGGTCTGTTGCGCTGTCCAGGACATACAGGACCCCATAGGCTATGAAGAAGTTGCCATATAAGTTGTTGTTGAGGGCCATGTCCCATCCCTTTTCAATCTGTTGATAGGAAGAATGATTAGAAGCAGGAATGGGAAGGAAATGGTAGATAGTGTAGATGTGTGTACTGTAATGCCCCAATCCTTTTCAATCTCACAAAACAAAAACAGCACTTGAACCTTGAGTGTCATGTTGTTCATCTTGACGACACAGTATTGTTGGGGTATGAGGTGCTGTAGATGGCCCAGAGCCCCTCCGTGTCAGCACTGAGGTCAACATAATCCCTGCTGTTGTTGTAGAGGAACCTATCATCACTGTAAACCATCCCAGGCAACTCCATTGTGGTTGTCTTCCTAGTGTTCAGGTCAAGCTGGGTGATGTTGGGGTGGCCCTTGACGTGGTAGTAGAAGGACCCGTTGAATATTACATGGGAGTTGCCCTGAGGAAAGAAACACCGTCATTTATATTTCGAAGAATTACAGCTGATAGATATATGGTGTCTTGAACAGGGATGACAATGAACTTTAAGGTGGTATGGTCATTTGATTGTGAACCACCTGTCGAAGCAAAAAGAATAACAGTTGAGACAAAGAGTGAAAAGGGGCACTGTGAATATGATGGCAAAAGGTTGGTCATAGAGTTTTTCTGTTGATTTAATGTTGTGGTTCACTTATTACCTTTGACAGATACTCTGTGATACTCTCGAGCAAACCACCTTAAAGTTCACTGTCAACACTGGTCCTTTTCTCTTGAGATAATTTGAATATACTCTGGGCTCACTCACTGACCTGGAAAGAAGTGGGCAGCTGGTAAGTGATGCTGCGGCCATTGTTCCAAACACAGCCATGAGTGGATAGTTGTGCCCTCGTTGTTGCCACACCACCCCAAAGAAAAATAAATAATACTGTAGTAATAATTTAAATAAGTAAATAAATATAATGCAATGAAAAATACAAACATCAAGAACTTACCCTTCCAATGGCCGGTTGGAAAGGGTGAACCATTGTCAAGTGTCCACTGTACTTTGGGTTAGGTTAGGTTAGGTTAGGTTAGGTTACATTCCAGTCTCAGGTTGTCCCCTTCCTGGACGATGATGGCACCTCGCTCTGCCGATCCCATAAATTAGATACCAACAACAAACTACAAACTAGTCTCTTTACCTTTAGTTTTCCCCATTTTCAGTGCTATGGGGTTGTTGTTGTTGTTCCTCGCTGGCTGTTTCTATACCCTGCCGCCAGTTACTGTACTTCTTCGTCTGGCATTTTTTTCCGTCTCTTTATATATTTATATATTTTATTTTATTTTATTTTCTTCTATGCAGTCCATCCATTCTCTTCTTGGTGTCACCCTTTTCATTTTTCCCTTCATCTCCATTTCCATCAGCCTCTTCCTACATAGCTATCAGCCCTCCTCATATATATGTCATTATCAAAGGAAATACATTGGAAGGACGAGATAAAACTAATGGAAATATGGCTTACGTTAAAATTACTGTAGTCCCATTAATTAATCTTGTACTAGAGTCTCCTACCTATGTTCCTTCTCCACCTTATACTTCCTCTCACTCTCTCCTTCCATTCTCTTTCTTCTTCCCTATTCTTCCTCCCACTTTCAGACCTTCTCTACCTCTCTGTTTTATCTAGTTTCTCATTCTTCTTCTTTCTTCAGTCTCTCCTACTCATATATTCCCTTCCTCTCTCCATTCCCTCCTTACGTCTCTCACTCTATTTAACCCCCAACCCCACCCATTTTCTCCCCTTCATTTATTTCTCTTACTTTCCTTTCCTTTCCTTCATTAATATTTCCTACTTCCTTTCCTCTCTGCATTTCCTTCCCTTCAATAATTTCTCCTTCCTTTCCTCTCTGCATTTCCTTCCCTTCAATAATTTCTCCTACCGTACTTTCTTTTCATTCCCTTCAATAATTTCTCCTTCCTTTCTTCTCAGCATATCCTTCCCTTCAATAACTTCTCCTACTTTCTTTCCTCTCCTACTCTACTTCATTTCCTTCCCTCTCTGCATTTCCTTTCCCTTCATTCTCTACTTCCTTCCTTCCTTTCCTCACCCAATATAGAAGGTTCGACCAAGACGCTCATGGTGTCCTTGTATTCGGTGGAGTTGACGGCCCACAGACTGACCCCGTTTCGCCCAGGCCTCCCACCGTCGCCCTTCCTGCCACGCCTCCCTCTGCCCGGAGATGCCTGTATGAGAGAGGGAGATATGAACATCAGACAACCACCTTCTGCAATTAATTATTATACACTGCAGCCAACACACTGCATTATTTATTCATATTTACTCTACTGTATGTATTTGTTTTTTCATTTTTTGTATTTAATTTTTCCTTTTCATTTTATTTTATTTTTCATATTTTGTATTTTATTTTTTAGTGCATTCTAGCTAACCTTGCCAAAACAGCATAAGTGATCCACAATTTATGTTTTATCAAGTATCTATCTATGTGCAAGTATGCATATGTGTCAATAGTCTTTTTTTTTTTTTTTTTTTTAAGGCTCAAGAACTGTGTAATATAATGTAACAAAATAAAATATGTATACAGTACTGTACTGTAAATGCAAAAATAATGAAAATTGAGAAAAGGGGAATTTATAATGATGATGAATAGGCCTAAGTGAATAGATCCAGTATACTGTATATATATAAAAAAAAATAAGAACTGTGCAAAAGAAAATGTTTATGGTAAATTATACTCACTGATGCCTATATAATAAAGAGGAGATTCTCTTTTAGTTAAATTGGAGGGCTTCTGATTCCTCCAAACTATGCCAGGAAACAGACAAATCATATCTATGTTACTACAAAATAATGGGGGATCTGTTGTTGCTTATCATTGTTTGAAGGAATGAGAGACCTTCAATTTACCAAAAGGAGAATCTCAACTTAATTAAGGGACCCCAGTGATCGTGTGTAAGATCTGGTGGTGGCTTCTGGTTCCTCACGACTCAGCCACAAAACAAAAAACTCCTCTAACTTATTAATTAATGTATAGGTGGTGTTTCATGGCAATGCTTGAAGGATACTCTAAAGCATGAGGAAGAGGTAAAGGAATAATGAGAGGATGAGGTGTAGGAGGAAAAGGAGGAGGAAGAGGGAGATGAAAATGAGGAAAAGGGAGAGGAATAAAGACAGGAAGAGGGAGAGGAATAAAGACAGGAAGAGGAAGAGGAATAAAGAGAGGATGAGGAAGAGGCATCTCAAACGTCATTGGACATTACTAGTATTTTGAACTTCGCTCACTCTTTAATTTACAAATGAGGAGGAAATTGAATGGCCAAAAATATACATGAGTTTGGAGTTTGATCGAACATCAAGTAACTTTTTGTTTTCTTTCTTTTGCTTTTAACTCAATTCATCTGGGTATCTCGAATGAAACTGAACTTGATTATTGCTTTCTTGAAATCCTTGTTGACATAAATACGAGTGAGGACATCTATAGAGCAAGCATCATACATGGAAAAACATCATATCTTGTCTTTTATCCTCACTTTAGTCAATATAGTAAAATAATACTAAGGAGGATATATAATACACTGGCTCACTGATGGTTAGTTAAAGGTGTATTATAATAATCTGTTTTAGGTGAATATGGAAGGCTATTGATTCCTCCAAACTATTTCACTGATGGTTAGTTAAAGGTGTATTTTAATCTGTTTTAGGTGAATTGGAAGACTACTGATTCCTCCAAACTATTATGCCTGAAAGAGTATCGACCGTATTTCTCTAACTTAGACGTATACTGCAGTAGTGGTCGTGTGTCAAAGGAATACAAAGGATTTATAAACATCAACAACAGACCCTGGTGGTGGTTCTGGCGAAGTTGTTTGGTTTTACTAAGCTGTCAAGTATGTATAATTATATGAGGAGTCTTTCTAGCCTTCTAATATTTCCTTTAAGGGGGTAAGTCACTTTTGTTACATTGGAGTGCCTTGATTCTTCCAAAGTACAGTATGCCAGGAAACAGGACCATATGAACAAAAAACTAATGGTGTTCTGTTGTTGCTTGGAATAGTTTGGAGGAATCAGTTGCTCCAGATTTACCAACACTGTACTTCCACCTTAATCTGAATACTGTATACTGTACACTCTCCCAAAAAACTATCGGCATTACTGGCTAGATGGTGCTGGGAAACGAACGAAACTACATTTACGAGTCTCTTGTGGAGGGTTGGTACTCCTGGCTGTGGGGTGAACGGTATCGAGATGCTGTCAAATCGAATTTAAGAAATGCATGGTGTATTTCATCTCACGCAAATTCATCATAATTTCATTAATGGTTATGAATTTTCTACTCGTAGTAATTAAAATATTTTTGAATTATAAAATAAGGAAGAAGTATAATCAAATCATAATACGAAAATAAAGTAGACATCGTACTAATTTGCAACTATAGTCTTTTCAAAATATACTGAGCGCTGAGGCGTTGGCTGTTGGGAGGTTTTTCCCTCCCGCAATTCTGTCAAATCATACCAATACACTTCACTCACTCTCTCATATCAGCTATTTACTGATGCTAAATTAATCAAAATTAATACGTATACATTTACTTCACTACTAAAGCCATGTAGGTATATGAAAGTATCATTTACTTCTCATATTAACAATGATAATATATATATGTATCACAACACTGGGCAGAATATTTTTCCGATGTTGTCAGTGCACCTACGGTGAGTGTACTCAGGGATAAATGTATAAGCTCCACCTGTCAACTCAGGTCACTACCGTCACTTTTACTCTGGCTGACACTCAAGATGGAGCAGCACCTCTGCTACTCACTATCATGTTTTACATAGTCGAGAAAGAGAGAACTTATTTATAATGTAAATAAGTACTATTTAGAAGAGAAAGCAAATGGAGGGCCTATCATTGCACCATCACGAGCAGTGGTGGTGAGGAATAAAAGTCGAAACAAACGAAAAATTATGTTATATCCTCAGAAAAGTGTCGCATTTATAATACAACATAATGTGTCATCAGAAAAGGAAAGATTTATTTTTATGTTTTGTTGTTAACGGCAAGCGATATATAGGCAACAGATGAGAGAGAGAGAGAGAGATAGAGAACTGGCGGTAAGTTAGTGAGGGCTGGCTGTCATTTTTATTGAGGATCTAATCCCATAATTGTCCAGACGAGATCTGGCAACGTAGCAGTCAGATAAATCTCGGAAGTGGCCAACGCCTCAGCGCTCAGTATATTTCAAAAAGACTATAGTGTGAATCAGGCTCATGACCTAGCAGTAGATGCCACATCCCACAATAGGATTTCATATTCAGATAATATAATGTTATACAAATATAAATTTCTGCTTATACACTTATCGTTTTCAGTGCTGCATATAATACCACATGTAAATAAACGTAATTATCTTTATGCTCTGTAACACAAAATACTCTGTCACCAGCGGAGATTACATATTATATTCTCAAGGTATTAATCCTTAATACATCGTTCATCACCAGTATTTCGTAGCAAGCCACCTGAGCGAGGTAGATGGTTTCTCTCATGATACATACAGCAATACGAATATGATTCGAATCCCATCCAAAGTCGATGTGGATAAGGCAATGTAAGGGGAATTCATTAGATATGGAGACTTCACAAGCAACGCGTGGAAGGATCATCGCTCTCCATAACACAGGCCATAGTATTGGTGAGATAGCACGACATCTTGGTATATCTCCCCTCACGGCAGCGCGGTGGATCAGGAGGTTTGCTGATAGTGGCAACACCACAGATAAGCCTAGGTGTGGACGTCCTCGGTGCACAACACCTGACCAAGACCTGGCCATTATCGGTGCAAATGATGCGGACCCATTTACCCCTACAACATCCATATTATCAGCATATGATATCAGCTGCTCGACGCAAACAATCAGAAATAGGTTACATGCCATTGGAGTGGAAGGGCGCAAACCTGCACGGAAGCCAGAGCTAACAGAAAGAGTAATGGAACAACGAATGGAGTACGCTCTTGAATATAGTGATAAAGACTAAGAATTTTGGAACAACGTGATATTCTGTGATGAAAAGACTTTCTCTACAGACGACGAGTGGGTGTCGTGGGTTTGGCGAATGGAAAACACAAGGTATAGAAATAGTTTTGTGTTTCCGATTATGATGCAATATTTTCAATTATCATATTTTTATAAATATATCTATGTTAAATACTCTTGAAATAAACTAAGCACATTAGTGATTCATTTAAATGTTTAAATTATATATTATTGTGTCGACTGCCACATAACTTTTAAAAGTCATTACTAAGCATTTAACTAAAGTAAGCATATACATTTTAATAATTTTGCTATGTTATTCCTGTTTATAGATACGAGAAAGAATATGTTAAACCGACTAAGAGAAGGGGGAGAATATCAGCAGGATTGTTTGGGTGGATAGATGGTGCTGGAGTCGGTGAACTAACAGATGTTGGAGAGGGACGCTTCACTTGTGAAAAATATGTGGAAATATTGGACGAAGTTCTTCTTCCTTCCGTTAGGGCACACCTTTTCCCAGACACATTGCCATTTACTTTAGTCCAAGACAACAGCCCAATTCATACATCACGTATCGTAAAACTGTGGTTTCACAATCATCCAGAAATTACGGTCATGCCACATCCTCCAAGATCGCCTGATCTAAACCCAATAGAACATATATGGGCGGTGATGACCAAAACGTGTGCTAAGGATGTCGCACGTCATAATCGATCAGCTGTTGTAAGATCTGCTCAAATGGCATGGGAGGAACTTAGGGTACCAGAGGGACAGGAGTTAACACAGTCACTCGTGGCATCCATGCCCAGGAGACTAAATAGTGTATTAGCTGCAGGTGGTGGATATACCAAATATTAATTACAAGTTAATCATGTGACAAAATGTATTTGAGGCAGGTTGATGATATTAGAAATATTGTTATCTTAAGAGGTTTTGTTTAAAATGAATATAATAAATTATAGCTTTATTTGCTATTTGAAAACTAACGAGCATGATTCTCACGTATGTATGATTTCCTGAATTTCTTTTTTCGTGGGTGTGGCATTTGCATATTATATGTTGCAATTTAATAATAATCTAAAGAAATTATTTTTTATTGATTTCATTTGACCTTATCAATAACTAATAAGAAAATATACTGTACTACATCAAAAACATTGAACGTTACTTTGTGAAATGCACATCTGGCACCTGATTAACCGGCATACCAACATTCTGTCAGGTTTCCTGGCAATATACCAGAATCTTACGGTTATTGTAGTTTTCGTTCACTCACTTTAATGCCGATAGTTTTTTGGGAGAGTGTACCTCCTTGAATGACTTTACCTTGATTACCCATCTCTCCTTTGGGTCCCCTTGGCCCCAGTAGTCCAGGGCCAGTACTTACTATTGCTAAGTGGGTGTCATAAGTCTTATGTCGACCAAAACATGGCCGCCACCCATCATAAATCGTGTCTTTGGCCTTATGTCTCGACATAAATACCCATCTTGGTTAAGACACCCCCAGTAGGTGTTTTAGCTACTATGACGAGATTAATGTCTCGACATAAATGGGGTGTCCCGTGGAAAACATAACATTTTCATCGACAGTGGTCAGTCTCTTGTAAACAAACGCCTAAGTAAGTACACAGTTACACTTATTTGAGGAACTTGTATTATATATTCTGATATATGGCAGTGAAGTGTCGGGGTATGAGGATCTTAAAGTATAAAAGTATTTCACAAAATTCCTAAAGAACTTGCCAAGTTACATATTAATAACATTACGACGAACTGCATGGTCAATGATGAAACTGAAACCAGTGTGATTAAATTAATATTGAACATAAAAAGGTTGCTTTATGGTGTAGAATTATGATTGGAAATACCAATAAACTCTTATATATAATCTTAAACAATGTATATAACTAAGTTAATTGTTTATGTTCCTAATACACAGTGTCTTATTGTAAGTATTCCATGTACTCAAAATAAATAAGTTTGAGCATAAATAGAACCAAAGCTGTCAATAGAATATAATACATATTGGTATTTCTGCATAAGAGGTCCACATAATTGTTTACAAGTTATTTTGGTATTAGTACAGAAGTGGACCTTAATTCAGCAGTGTTGCCAGATCTGGCTGGGTCCTAGTATTTTACCCCTGTCATTTATTGTACTTTATCACGATTATTTCCCGGTAGTTTGCCCAGGTTAGGTCCCGGTAGTTTGCCCAGGTTAGGTCCCGGTAGTCTGATGCGGTCTAGGTTAGGTTAAGTCAGGTCAGGTAAGGTCAGGCTAATTTCAAAATGCCCCATTTGAATATGCCCTATCTTGGAAATGGGGCATTTGAGGAAGAAAAACCATAGAAAAAAATTGTCTTAGAATGGTCCAAAATAGTGGGTAATGACAGTAAAATATCTATTATACAGTAAGGTCCACTTCTGTACCTTTACCGTTATTTTTTTTTCCTGTTTATTTTTACTTGTTCTATTCATTATTGACCATTACCTGACCCTACCTAACCTAACCTAGACCACAGCAGACTACCTGGGGATACGTCCTGTTAGTTTACCCCAGTCACCTTATGTTAGTTTACACAGGCTATATCCCGGTAGTTTACCCATGTTAGATCTAGGTTAGGTTAGGTTTGATCAGGTCAGGTAAGGTCAAACTAAGTATGAAACATGTGAAAATTTCATACAAATTATATCCTCAAGGTTGCTGAATTAGATACCGGTATACATATACAGTATATACTGTATGCACATATTCATTATATATTAATACTATGTTTCTAATACTTTTTAAAAACTATTTATATTTCTAGGGTAACAAACTGAGGTACGATGGCTGCTCCCATGAGAATCCGCCAACCACGTAATTTTAGAGACCGAAAGGACGTGTTGAATGAGTTGAGTGATGCAGAATTGATCAAGCGATACCGGTTAGACCGTGCCGGTATTATGCTTGTGACCGACTTAGTGCGGGAAAGGATCACCAACCAAACAGAAAGAAGCAGAGCAGTGACCCCAGAAATGAAAGTGCTTGTGACTCTGCGGTATTTAGCAACTGGGAAGATGCAACTCTGCAGCGGTGATGACTTGGGCCCATCCCAGCAGACTGTGAGCAGAGTCATCACAGAAACACTGTTTGCTCTTTCAAGAAATGAAATCCTTTCTCAATATTTCAAATTCCCAGTCACCCTGGAAAATTGCCATACAAAAGCAGTGGACTTTCAGCAAATTGCAGGATTTCCTGGTGTGATTGGAACTATTGATGGTACTCATGTACGGATCACTGCGCCAAAGGAGTTTGAAGCAGAATACGTCAATAGAAAGAGGTACCATAGCATCAATGTTCAAGTTGTATTTGATGCTACTTACAGAATATTAGACATTGTAGCAAGGTGGCCGGGATCAGTGCATGATGCACGGATTCTGAGAGAAAGTTCATTAAACCAAGTGGTATTTGGAAGGGGTATGGTTCCCGATGGATACCACTTACTAGGAGATAGTGGCTATCCCTGCAAAAAGTGGCTACTAACTCCATATCTCCGACCTCAGCCTGGACCACAATCAGACTATAACAGGTAAGAGACGTACAATTTATAATTAGTCTTGTTAGTCATGTAGAAAAGGGGCAGAAAGTATTGTTCCCATATTCTTATTATAGTTTGGTATTTTTGTATAGAATAGTTTTAGAAATTTTCATAAGGTAAAA
Source organism: Petrolisthes cinctipes (assembly GCA_033782935.1). NCBI lineage: Eukaryota > Metazoa > Arthropoda > Malacostraca > Decapoda > Porcellanidae > Petrolisthes > Petrolisthes cinctipes. The sequence continues at coordinate 38,775 of JAWQEG010008725.1, forward strand.
AAAATACCAATATCATGTCTGGTAACCTTCACAATCTATTGGATTCTATTTCAGTTACTTAATGTAAATTAGCCATTGCAATATAATATAATACCCTTTTTGTTCTAAATTCCAGAGCACACAAGAAGACCCGAAATGTTGTTGAGCGTGGTATTGGCCAATTGAAGCGGAGGTTCCATGTCCTACATGGAGAAATCAGGGTCACCCCTACAGCGAAGGTGTGTCAGATAATCAAAGTTTGTGCCATGCTTCATAATATCTGCAAGGACAGGAACATTCGTATACCTGCTCCTGAGGACATAGACGAACCTGCTGAAGATATTGAAGAGGATTATGACAATGCACCGCTAGCAGTGCAACAACCTCCACTTCCACCTGTTGCTCCACGACCACGTGAGGGTCTGTTGTATCGGGATGAGTTTGTCAACTTGCATTTTGAGTAAGTATGAAGGCCTAAGCCTTAAATGATAATCATTAGATCCTATTATAGCTTAAAATCTTACAGTTACTGCTTGTATTCTTTGTACAGTACTGCACATTTCATTTATTTGAGTATTTGTAGTAATATCTACTTTTTTTTTACAGCAATGATGAGTGAAGCGACAACCACCTGTGGATCACTAAACGTATCAGTAAAATTAAGTACAGTATGGAGCTTTAACGTTATATTATATTGTATTTCTTGCCTTACCTACTTTCCTTCGTACTTATGACAAATATGTCAAGCGTGCTTTTCATACTCAACCTTTATATCATAGGAAACATGTATACTAAGTCACTTTCTTAGTTAAGGAAAAATTAAACAAAGTTGAACATCTAGAACTAATATTATTTTTCTTTATTAACATAATAGTTAGCTTGGGCCTGGTAAGCTTTAATTTTTGCCTCTTGGGCTTTAATTTTTGTCTCTTGGGCTTTAATTTTTGCCTCTTGGGCTTCAACAATTTTCTTTTTTGCTAATAATTCCTGCTCTAGTATCAGCAGCTCTAATTTTCTTTTCTTTTGTAGATGAGCAGCCTCGCCCTCATCAACAACCATGAAGTTGAGGTTGGTGCCTGAGTGGTCAGCAGAGGCTTCGGCTGCAGGCTCATCCCGGATGACATCAGCAGGAGTGACATCCTGGGTTTTTTCTGCTGCCTCAGTACTGCAAGAAGAATATCAAACAGTTTTCAGTAATCATCATCATCATCTATGTTTAACATCCCAACACATTTAACACATCTGCCACACCACACCTCCTCAACACCTTCTCATTTGATACCCTATCTTCCCATCTCACATGTGCCATATATCTCAGCATTTTACAATCATTTTGCTTTATCTTTCTCTCAGCTTCCTTAATTACTGGTAATTTCTCTGCACCATACAGTAACACTGATCTCACACAAGCACCATACACCTTTGCCCTGCTCCTCTGTTATTTGTATAAATAGATGAAAATATATATAGTGTAATAATTCTTAGCACATGTTGTGCTTCTTTAGGATTAAGTTTAGGTTGATTATTGTATGTTAGGTTTAAGGTATTTGTAAATTAATACAGTATTCTGTCAGATAAGGATTTTGTACTTGAATATTTGTCTACTGATTTGTAGTAAAGCAACTAATCTTTATCATATATTTAACTTACTTTCCCAATTCATTGTCGTTTATTATCTTTATTCATAGTAATTGATTATTCTTATCTACAATCTGTTGAGATTGAAGAAGGCTTTTCTGATATGTAACAGTATAGACCTATAGTAATGAGAGGAGTGAAAGTAGTAAGAGAAATTTAGAGCCAGCAAGGGAAGAAAAATTATAATGAGAAATGGACACTTCTGATAAAAAATTTCAATAATAAAAATATACAATCACAAATAATGTTTGGGAAAATTTGACTTGACTGACTTTTACTAAAAGTTTTCATTACAGTTCACTGCTGAAATAGTATTTAATTTAACAATAAGATTCGAATAAAATAAGCTGATATGCCTGATTTTGCAGCAAACAACATTTAAAATAATATACTAAGGTAACTATAGGCCTACCTGGGTTGGACTTCAACAGCATCATGGATAAACCGAAGGACTTCCTCATCATCATCAATGCCATCCATCCCATGATTTTTCTTCCCCAGGATGTCTGCCACCATCTCATCAATGTCATCCAGGGGAGGTGCTGCTGGGCCACCACCTGAAAAACAATGATGACAATTGTAATAATAATAACCAACTGTAATTAATATATGTGGCATCCTGAAGTTAAATCACATTTAATTACAATATGATATCATATACCATAATAGTATCCTATATAGACTTGAGTAAATTTGTGACACTGTTATGAAAGTATTCTTAAAAATCTTTAATATTCCATAACATGATGCAATCAATAAAGTATAACTAAATTGAATAATTCACGTAGAATGATGTTGAAGGCAGGCCTATGCATTGATAATACAGTAAGTCAATTGTATAAACGGTGTCAGCACAGGAGTACACCGGTAAATTTTTACAAGTTGCCACAACTTTTTTCGACCCAATGTGGATCAGGCATACTTCGGCCTTAACCAGAGCATCAAGATGTTACAGAATTAAAAAGACCTTACCTAACCTAACCTAGAAGGGGGCATACTTTGTGACCTAACCTTGGCATACTTCATGACCTCACCATGGCATACTTCGTGACCTAACCTTGTAAAAAATTTCCTTATAATATCTTAAACCCCATAATTGACCACTAAAATTAACATTACCATAAAGTCCATAATATAGAAACAATGAGTGGCTGACATAATGTAGCTGAACACAACATACCTGTTCCTCTCATGGCCTCGTTGTGCCTGCTGAGGTTGGCCTTTGCAGCACTCTGGACTGTCTGCCACCTCTTCTGGCACTCCTTAACAGTCCTTACATTCGCCGGGAACACTTCATGCAATTGGCTGGCCATATTCTGCCAGGTAGTCTGCTTCTGCCTGGAAGTGATCCCCGATGAGAAGCTGGCTTTGAGGACGGTGGCATTCTCTTGGTACAATTCTAAGAGTAATTTGGTCTCGTCACGAGACCAATTCCCCTTCCTTGGCTTCTTATCTTTAGGTAAACTCTGACTCAGCTGAGGAATTGAAGTGGCCATACTTGAAGTTGTAGGGGAGGTCAACGTGAGGATAGAGCAGAGCGAATGTTTACAAAGTTGGCGCTGTCGGCTGTCGGTAGGTTTTCAGCCAAAATCATGGAAAATAATCACACTTTTAGCAGTTTTATGCCCAACTGCTTGTCATAATATATCAGTAATTGTGGAAAATATTTTTCATGTTATTTATTCGCCTTCACTTTGCTCTTTTTTCGAAAATATAACATTTTAGCATTAAAACGTCTGCTAAACATAGCGGGCCACTGGTTATGATGGTAGGGAGCTAAGTCTCGATATATGTCAGTGACTTAAAATTTAGGTCGAGCTATTTTAAGTGTGCACATAATTTACGTCGGATTTATGTCACCCTCATAGCGATATTAGTAAGTACTGGCCCAGGGTCCCCTCGCAGACCTTTGGGGCCCAGATCACGCTTGAGGCCTGGCAACCCACGGTCCCTCCTCTCGCCAGTGTCACCTTGGTCTCCTAAAGGTCCCATCGGTCCCATTCATGGAGGTAGTATAGGTGGAGTCGCCATGGCTCACTAATCCAGGGGAGTAAAGTGAAGCCGCCGAACTGTCATTTTCGGCTCCTTCAATATGGCAGACACCAAGATATGTTTCAGTAAAAGTGGACTTCTGACCTGACATACAAAGGAATTCACCATCTTGAAGGCGCCCGAAATGACAGATTGGTGGCTTCACAAATCAGGTCCTAATGGCGACTCCACCTATACTAGTGCATTTGTCGCGGCTTCTAGCCGCTTAAATTGTATTTATTGGTTGTGGAACCAGCACAGCTGGAATTGCTATAGAATACACCCCTTCTCCAGCCCAGGCCCCGTATAGGCATAATCTGGGCTAGAAGGGTCTATTCCGTGACGATCATCAGAAGTAAATTAAAAATTCAAATCTGGCGCTGTACTGATAGTGGAGCCACCTGGTGGTGGCGTAATGAGGTATTAAGCCCGCTCCCCGCAGGTCGCCGCTCGGTCACTCCAATGAGAAAGAAAGTGAATGCCTGCCGCATCGGGAGGTGGGTGGGACAGTAAAAGCTGTGCTGGTTCCACAACCAATAAATACAATTTAAGCGGCTAGAAGCCGCGACAAATGCACTATTATTGGTATAGTGGAACCAGCACAGCTGGAATTGCTATGCATGCGATGCGGTAGGTGGGAGGTGAGGTGGAGGCAATCACGTGCTAGTAAGAGCGGTCGAGAGAGCGGGGAATCATAAAAGGTAACCGAGCTAAGGTGAGGCCGAAGCTAAAGCAGCATCCACACTAGCTAGGGGAGTAGCTGTGGTGGAAGTGTTCTAAACATTAGATACCGTAGACTATTCTGTTATAGACCAGAATTGTTACCCATCTAAAGTCTTTATAGGCAGACTCGAGGGGTCGGGTACAGGAGAGGGGGTACCCCCCCCCCCACCTATACTACCTCCATGGTCCCATTGGCCCCTCAGGTCCAATGGGTCCAGGTTGACAAGTGTCTTTGGTGTATGAGCAGAACTCCTTGATGGCGTTGTACTGTTATTCTCTTCAACTCCCTTTTATTCCCTCTCTTTCTCTCTCTCTCTCTCTAGTAAGAAAAATATAAATGTGGTTATAAAAATGTATATTGAGCACTTGGGACCACTCACTGATGAAATAAAGCACCATTATATCACCCAGACATATTTCACACCAAGTATTCTTCTCACAGTGGATCGTACCCACCAGTTTCATGACAAATCCCCCCAATGTGTTGAAAATACCTCGATACATTATTTACAGAGCGCCTTGATTCCTCTAAAGTATGCCATGCCAGGAAACAGCAGGACCCAAATGAACAAAAATAACTGTGGTGGTTTGTCGACTGGGATAGTTTAGACTTTAGAGGAATCAGTTGCTCCACATTTATCAACACCGTGTAAACATGCACACTTTCTATCTTTTTTTTGTCTGTCTGTTTGTCTGTCTGTCACACACACATACACACACACACACTTTCTCTTTTTTTTCTGTCTGTTTGTCTGTCTCTCTCTCACACACACAAACACACACACACAATTTCTATCTTTTTTTTCTGTCTGTCTGTCACACACACACACTTTCTCTATTTTTTCTGTCTGTCTGTACTCTCTCTCTCTCTCTCTCTCTCTCTCTCTCTCTCTCTCTCTCTCTCTCTCTCTCTCTCTCTCTCTCTCTCTCTCTCTCTCTCTCTCACCAAGTAAAGGGTAAAAAGTTAACATTCTTGTTGTGAAGGCATATTACTTACTGTTGCCTCGTTCTTGAATGCATGAAAATGGTACAAAGTGAACATTAGTTAATGCTAGTGTACTGGTCTTGGTTGTTATTATTATTATTATTATTATTATTATTCTAGAGACGGGAAAGCATGCGAGTTAGATAATAAAAAACGATGGAAATGTACAGACAGAGAGCAAGATAGACAGAAAAATAGAGATAAACAAAGATAGAGAGCAAGTAAGAAAAAGTA